>LQNS02277997.1:8648414-8658787 GCA_001587735.2 Parhyale hawaiensis | reverse complement strand
GGCAGTAAATTCACCCAGAGGGCAGTAGTAAAGTACAGAAGACTTGTAGACGAATCCTTACTACAACACAAAGAATATTCGTCACGTAAATAGTGGCTGTTACATACACTTTTTTTCTATTAACGAGTCTCTCGCAATAAAAACATTTCAGTTGAGTATTCATTTTATCCTCAAACTTTATTGTAGGTAAAGTACCACAGCAGCATCCTGAGCAGCTGTGCTTTGACACACCATCAACAGACGCAATGAGCTTTAATACAGTAAGGAGAGGGAGCCAGGAGCCTCGTTCGTGAAGCTCAAGCGTCGGTGGTGGCTGGAGCCAGTCACCGTATGTATCAATCGCATATCAGTAAAGAGTCGGGTGTGGCTGCAGCCAGTCGCCGTATGCACCAGTCGCATACCAGTACATTAATTTGTCTGCTGCTTCCCCGTAAAACTTGCTGCTCCCGCGTCACTTTCACCAATGAGATTTATGAACCTTTTACAGCCACACCCGACCAGTTGAAATGCGAGGTTACCTTTTATTATGGGAGGGTTCTCTCCTCCTTTATTAACCTCCTTGAACGCACTGAATGTCCAATAAAATACACAGCTCTAGATAGCGTCGCCTAATTCAAGACAAAGTTCAACTTCCGTGCCACCTTAAGCAGCTGTTCATGCGTTAGTGCATCGCTGATTGATGCAATATTTAACATTATAGGTACGCACCTAGCACTGTAAGGTGGGGTTCAGACGTTAGCCCTGCTCTGACTACAGCACGAGCATGGTCTCACCATAAACAAAACGTTGTAAGGCATCGTTTTTCATTGGTGCTTTCCATATGTTTCCATATGAACGCTCTCTTTGTACAGTATATAGGTGACATGCATGTAAACAACACCTTTTGGTGACCCAAATAATAATAAGTTAATAACGATTAATGAATGATGTTTTCATGGGAAAAATATCAAACTACTACTACTCTATGTAGACTATTGTTGTTTTTTTTTCAAAGAAAGTTCGGGTTAGAAACTCATCTCCGATCAACATCACTGAGCATTTCGAACTAAGTACATATACAAAACTTTAAGCTTTGACGCTCGCATAAGATAAAATCTGGGACATGCTCCTACCGTTACTCGAGAACCTTCACTGACGCCAGCGTACGACAGTTCGACCTTCATATCGCGAGGTAAAAACTTGTATGTGAACCCGGCTTGAGTAAAAAGATCAGGCGCCAGAATCTTTCATCCTACGCACTGTGACAGCAATGGTCGAGGGACGAGAAATCATCCTATGCAAGTTGTCCTATACGTGCTGTGAAAACTGGTCTCGGATGACCAAATACTTCGTCCTACATGCTGTGAAACTGGAGTTCGGACGATAGGATATTTCATCCTACGCATGATGAAAGCTAGGTTTGGACAGCGACATTCTTCGTTGTACCTGCCTCCTTCCAAGTATAACTTAGTAATATGGTGTGAGGGGACACCGGCGAGAAAGCGCACGCACGCAGGGTTCGGTAGGTAGTCCCCCGCTGCGATGGCAACACCGCAGCTTACGAGCTGTCGAAGCGCAGTTGTACCACTCTGCTGATTGTTCCTGTGTCGCGTGCAGGCGTACATCTCTATACCTAAGTATGTATAGGTAGCCCTGTGCATATAATGCTAAATAACTTGTTTAAACTTACCTGTTGTTTGTTTCTTCTACTTTTTGTTCTAGAAATACTGCTGATAGTTAGGATTAAGTCTTGGGGAATTATTACAAGTGAGATGATAACGACATATGTCTCCGGCACCGCCCTTAATCTTCCTTTAGCTTTGGAAGCCCTATACTTGCATTCTTTGCAAAGTAGAAGCTAATTTCAAGTTTGCATTAATTTAACATATTCGTGCTCTTGCTACTGCTATTCAGTTATCTAGTTTATCGTGTTTTCTTTCCCAATAAGAGCTCGTAGTGACGGAATTTGGGCGTATTTCCCGTTTCTACTATTCGTTTTCAATGTCTAAAATATTGAATCGAGCCCCGTGCCTCCATACTCCACGTCTTTCTGAAGACATGACGGCCATGTCACGATTCCCTGTGCCCTGACGTGCTTCTTCCTTCCGCAGACCCAAGGAGCGACAGTGGAGGTCGGAAGCCAGCAGTGGCTAGGCTGGCTCCGCGCCTACAGAACTATCCGTTCGATATTGAACCGTTGAAGCTCCAATTTACGCCAGCGACACTCAACCTTGCCATTGCCTTTGAACCATCACCCCTGGTTCTGTAACTTTGCTCCTAAGCCATCACCCCTGGTTCTGTAACTTTGCTCCTAAGCCATCACCCCTGGTTCTGTAACTTTGCTCGTAAGCCATCACCCCTGGTTCTGTAACTTTGCTCCTAAGCCATCACCCCTGGTTCTGTAACTTTGTTCCTAAGCCATCACCCCTGGTTCTGTAACTTTGCCTTGGACCGTCGTCCCTGGTCCTGCAACCTCGTCTTTAAACCGTCGTCCCTGGTCCTGCAACATCGTCTTTGGACCGTCGTCCCTGGTTCTGCAACATCATCTTTGGACCGCCGTCCCTGGTCCTGCAATATCATCTTTGGACCGTAGTCCCTGGTCCTGCAACATCGTCTTTAAACCGTCTTCCCTGGTCCTGCAACCTCGTCCTTGGACCGTCGTCCCTGGTGTTGCAACCTCGTCCTTGGACCGTCGTCCTTGGTCCTACAACATCGTCTTTGGACCGTCGTCCCTGGTCCTGCAACATCGTCTTTGGACCGTCGTCCCTGGTCCTGAAACATCGTCTTTAAACCGTCGTCCCTGGTCCAGCAATATCGTCTTTGGACCGTCGTCCCTGGTCCTGCAATATCGTCTTTGGACCGTCGTCCCTGGTTCTGTAGCTTTGTCTTCGAACCGTCGTCCCTGGTTCGACAGCCCTGCCTTTCAAGAATCGCTGTTCCTGATTCTACGTCTAAATATTTGCCTATATCGGAACTCTTTGGGGGCTACATCTTATTCGCTGAAGCATCTGGGCTCTACGTCTTCGTCCTTGGGGACCAGTTCGGCCAAGCCTCTCGACATCTTCCAGCTACAACAAACTTCTACCCAGCTGTGCATTTCCCGTCTCCCCTGCACTACAGACAAGTATATGGGCATCGGTCGTAACGCCTTGGAGTTCTCGCCCAAGCAGCCACGCTAACATTTTTGCAAAGTTCTTATTGTACCAGCCACGCTAACATTTTTGCAAAGTTCTTATTGTACCATTGCCACTAACATTTGTGAATTTCCCAATCTTGTCATTGCCGCTAACAATTTTGCATTCACAACTCTTTTAGTCTTAGTTTTAAGAATAAACTTGAGAAATCTCTAGTTTTTGTTCTTGACCTGCGCCGTCCACTTACATATGGTATATCTCGTCCTATACGCAAAATATTATAAATAAGAGCTTCTACGAAATTATGTTGAATATCAAACCTTCACTGTGACTTGGAATGTGCCTTCTTTTTGGTTCTCCATTCCAGCACAGACGTGTCCTTGGCTGTTGTCAGGACAGTCGTTAGTGAAGGACACGTCCCAGTAGTCGCTCTCGTCAGCAATTAGGGTGAACCTGGAGGTGATATCCTGCAAATAATCGTCCTGTGATTAGGGTAAATCTCAAAGCGATATCCATCAGCCAACATGCTACAATTGAAGGTGAGTCTTGAGGAGATATTCCATAAACAGCAAACAAGTATTTGGGGTAAGCCTCGAAGTAATTTGTTGAAAATCACAAGTTAGGAATTTAGGTGACACTTGAGGCCATATTTTAAACCCAATAACAAGGCCACTTTGGCACAGCGATGTTTCTTCGAACCTTCATGAAAAACCAACATTCAATTGAATTTTCCAAATTTTTATTTTATTCTAAAATATATTATAATAATCACTTATTTTTTCCCATGAACAGTGTTATTTCCATCTGGAAGTTATATGAAGCAACCATTCATAGTGACCCTGTTGTTTCGGAACTTCAGCTAGGATGGATGCCTGAACAAAATCTTCCCATTTCCATGTTGTAGATGAGAAAGATCCCATGATCGTAACCAAAGCACTCTGAGAGCACATACCTCCGCCAAGCGAGGCAACGGTAGCAAAATATTCAAATTGGTTATGAATTCATAATTTTCTTTGTATAAACTCCAAAATCTAATTATTTGTGCCTTTTGATTGTAATAACAACTTGTGCAATTTTCTTGAAGATCTGTTCATAACTTTTTGAGTTATGGTGCTAACAAACGTTATGACAAAAATGAGTCAAACATACAAACGAACAAACTGATCTGCACGAAAATTCAATCATTCATGTCTTTCAACATTCCTAACAACCCCAATGAATTTCATATAGATTCATTAAGTATTTTTTGAGTTATTGTGCCAACAAGCATAAAATTAAAAACAGTGACAAACGAACGAAGAAACGGATCATTACCAAAATTTGGTCATTTATTCTTTGTTATATACCTAACAACTCATGTTAATTTTATGAAAATCCATCCATAGCTTTTTGAGTTAGGACATTGAGAAAAATGAGGCAGACAAACAATCAAACAAACGGATGGACATATCTTCACCAAAAGTTGATCCTCTGTTCCTCTTAACATACCTAATAATCTCTATGAATTTCGGCCAAATCAGTTCATAACTTTTTGAGTTATCTTGTTGACAGACAGACACAGAGACAAACACGACGAAAGCATAACCTCATTGACGGAGGTAAAGATCAAGAAGTTATTGACATGCAGCAGTAGCTTCTACATGGCAGTTGCTTATATATTGCCGGAGTGTGAGTCCCGGCGGCTCTCTTGGTTCGTCTACAGCTACGTAACATACTCTGCTATGGTAATATCTGTACTTATTGTCAATAACTGAATGTAAATTAGTTTTTATTCTTTAATGCAGTTCTCCAATATACTTACATTCTTCGAAGTGCCATCAATGTGTCTTTTTTTGTATCTCCAAGTACAACTTAATACAGGAATGGGCTTCATTTGAAAAAAGTGACGAAAATATTGGAGAGATCAGGGTAACAGCAGATGATAAAGACCTGAATTGACACAGACACCTACACCAATCGGTGACAAGATGTGTTTAAACTTGAAAACATCTCTGTCATTAAGTCAACTAGGATGATTTACAACACTACAAAAAAGGAGAGTAGGAGAATTATTTGTCCGCTGTATACGTGAAACACAAAACGCAAATGTGTTAAAATAAAAACTCGGAAATGGGCTAGGAATTGCTTGTTCATAGATATCATATCAACCTCCAACATTTGGCGCTAATACTTTATAGGTGAAGGAAGCAAATGCAGATATCTAGAAAAAATATTCGGAGTCCAAAACAAATACGTGAAGTGTATTAAAAATTACTATACATGTACACAGCAGTATACAATGAGCACTAATAAAAGAATTTCCTTGACTCATTTTGACTCATTTCCAACAGACACACTCAGGCAAAACTTGGAGGAGTTATGGGTTTTTCTCTACATAGGCACCACCCTCAGCCATGCACTTATCCCATCATTCTATGCAACTATGGAGACCTTGTTTGTAAAAGTTAGACAACTGAGCATCAAATCAAGACTCCAGCTTAAAAATCAGTGTCTCATCCTCTAGAAAACGTGTTCCTTTCAAAAATAACGTCATGGTTGGAAATAAGTGAAGGTCAGATGGGGCTCGGTCAGGAGAATAAGGGGGTACGGAAGAATTTCTTAGCCTACTTTTGAAAAACAGTAAAGAGTCTGGGAATCTACCGCGCAGACACATAATGTTAGGCACGTGCAAATGACCCTGAATTATATTTTGCCACAGACCCTTCACATATTTTCACAATTTGGCCTAACTGACAGCCTCTACTTGATGGATAGTGTTTTGATCAGTGGTGGTAGAATGGGGCTTCTAGGAATGCGAGTTGTTTGGGTAGATGTTGGGCCACACTAGAACTGGCGATGCCAACGTTTTACATCATTTATGATGGGGCATATCTCCCCAAGTTTATTTAATTTCTTCGTAGGTTTCTTTCGGCGTGCGACCTTTCAAGTATAGAAACCTAATCTCTGCTCGGTACTCGACTGGGTTATTAGTCACACCTCACTCCAATTTGACGCCTCAACAATAGGAAACAATATCAGTTCAGAGCTACAAGATATCATGTGACCTATACACTAATGTGACGATACACAGGTTAAATTTCAGTCAGATCTGGTATTCCTAAGTGAGCCAAGAGAACTTTTTAATGAAGGCTTCTCATAATGAATAGGGAAACTCATATCAGTATGATATATAGCCAGCAAATCATGTCTGCGAGAATTTTCAACTATTTTAATTGATTTACTTGCATAATATTGAACTATTGGAATATCGGATCCCAGTCGTGATTGTGGACGATGTTTTAAAGAACTATAGAGGTAAACATAAAATGTACGTATCTGAAAGACTAAACAAGCACAAGTGTATTAACCTTCACAATTGGTGACAAAATTTCCACGATGTTGGATGAATTAGATGAGATTCTAGTCACTTTAGCAGATTTTATGTGTTCAGCCAACTTCTCGTAGGTCGTCTTCACGGAATCGGTGACGGCAAAGATCAGAGTCACCTCACTGCTTCTCACGGCCCTTGCGATCTGCAGAAAAAAGGATTAGATGCCAGGGTTGTAGGTCATTGCTTAAGACATGGTAACTGTGAAGATCATATACATATCAGTGTCTCCCACAGCTTTTCAACATATAGAAAAACAAAGCCGGGCAATGTGATGCCAAATCTCTTAAAATAGCATTGAAATATAGAACTTTATACATTAATCTATTGTCTTGTGTTAAAGGTAAAAAGGTAAAGTCAACTTGACCTTACTCCCAACTGGGAGACCCGCATGCATGGGTTTGTGCTGCAGATATAGACCAACAGGCCCCCAGAGAGTATACGGCTGCAGTCGACCACAGATTGTCTAGAGCTATGGCGCCAGTGGCGGAAGATTCCATACGACAATATCTGTGACCCCCACTCTCACCATTGCTGGAGAAGGTCAGTAAACCTACAACAGTACGCAGACCGGATGCTGACCGAGCAGATGAAGTGCAGCCAAGATTTTGCCTAACTGGGAGCGAGGTTCGAGCCTGAGGCCTTGAGAGTCAGAGTCAGACGCTCTAGTCTGTTGCTACTGAGAGCATAAACGTACTAGGTCGTGTAGAATTTACGATTTGAATAACGGTAAGAAAGCATAGATACAGCTAAGAGAAAAAGGAAGTGCAATCGGGAAAAATAGAGATTTGAACAAACCTGAATTAGACTGGAGTAATCCAGAATACCTGAGCGACACTACTGTACTATGTTTTTATTACTAAAATATGTCCACTATTGAGGACATTTTTAGCGGACAGTTATAACAAGTCTTAGGCCCCAAACGTGCCAAAACGGGGTACTGTAACCTAACTTACTAAATCAACTATGAATAATTGGACTAACCCAAGCAACACTTGGGTAATCCAATTTATGTAAGCACAACGGAGTAAACCCACTTACCTGAGCAACACTAGGGTAATCCTGTTCCAAAGCATGGGTGTAACGATTGGAAGCCATGTGGCACTGACCATCATTGTACGTCGTGATACCGCAAATCTGGGAGAGTATAGTTATGTTTTGATTAAATAATTTTTCATTGTAGAGAATAGTTACACTCATATGTACATATGGCATTCTTACAACAGTTTCTAGCACAAGAAAATTGAGTAGAAAACATTGGTAGAAAAACCAAAAAAAAAAAAAATCACTCACTCGCAATTATCCTGCTGGGGCACCGTGAATATTACAATAGAAGGGACTGGTCTCCCAAATAGGGCCAGTGTTTCATGAAAACCCCCTTTTCATTTAAGTACAGATGCCTTGACAAATTAGTTTCATTTAGCAGCACTGGCAAAAGGCAGAGTAGTCTCTGCCCTGGCCATTTCCCATCAGTATTTTTATCTAGAACAACGTCTACAAAATGTATACTAATTATTCGTTCGACTGGGTCATCAAAGTCGATCTAAGCGAAAGCCACTCGACCTGACTTGCCTTGAACTGCAGACAGGAACTTTGTGTTGGAAGCAGCCTGATTATTATGTTTACCTGACAGAAATCTTCATTGTACACATTAAGATAGAATTCTTGGAAGTCTCACTGGTATTCGATAAAACACAACACCTAAAATTCACATCAACGAGTCGAAACGAAGGTACCTGTCTTGAGCTTGGGACAGGTCTAGGCTTGAAGGCTTACTTTCACGGTCCAGCCGAACGCACTGTAATATATGGTGGCTCAGTATAACGTCACCAGTGGATGCGATAAGACTTTCTTTCCTTCAGTTCAGTGTAAAAATTTCTACGCTCGCTTGGTCAGACAAATATTTTCGAGGTGCTACAGCTACAAAAAAGATCATCCCAGGGACACAGTAGTAAGGGAGTGTTCGATTGGTCACTCAATGTCACCTTAGATCGCCTTATCCGTAACTTCAGATAGAAACCTGGCCATTGCCAAGCAGCATATTATCGAACCTACATACCTATCTTACCTCACCTTGTACATGAAAATCTCACCTTACCATCACCGGCATAATGGAAAGGAGATTCAGTGACGAACAGAACGACTTTTTTGGCATCATCTCTCCATTGAATGACTTCTTTGCAGACGAGAACCTGCATCAGCGCATCAAATCCCCCTTCCGATACGTCAGAATTGCCCATCACAACTATTTTCTCAGCAGCAGCCTAGAACATCAGGCAGATGTAAATGCATTATTTTCCAACACTCAGCACTTAGAATTACCATTAAAAACGTAAAATAATTAATTCTTTCGTCCTCGGAGGTTAAAAGATAGAGTTAATTTCTGTAGGAATAGCATAATTTATAACGTGACCCATCGTCATAGAGGGCGCCCCATCTGCACCAGGTTCCTTGCGCCTCCACATTACTGAGTTGCAAGTTTTAGGCACAAATGAAGCTCACACCCTTATATTCGTAAAAAATGACACATAGTAAATTTTACCTGGATTCACTATAACAGGATAGGTAAAGTACCCAGCTTGCGAGTGAATTGAGAAAAGGTAATCTATTCATAAACTGTAAACATATTTTGATATGACACAGAAGACTTAAATGTGGTTGGTTGGAGAGCACATCAAGAGCTTGATTGGAACCCATCCAATCCCATTTCATCTTAGGATTAATTATCTGTTATTACTCTTTTTATCGCATGATGCTTCCAGTTTATGTTGAAGGACTAGTGCTGAGCTTATATGTTGTACAGGTAAAATTCAACTGGAAGCAATTTGGTAGCAAAGGGAGTTATGAGCTAAAGAAATTACTGTATGGTATGGTTAATAGGACGATATGAAAACGTGATCATAATATGAGCCGTTTTGTTCATGATGCCAAAAGAAAACGTAGTACACGCGAACAAATCGCCCTGATAGCCACGCATGACGTCCCACTGCTCGGAGTACATGTATGAGATAAGGTTAAACAGTAACGCGGTCTTGACTTTCGATGTTTTACGAAAAGCTACTCGCCTTGCAGCCATATACGCTCCGAAACTTAAGCAGTTGATGTCGTTAACTATAGCATATAAAAGAAATGAATTTAAGCGCAAAAATATTGTCTACTGTAGATGTGTGAAGTGATGCCATGGCATGCCTTTTTTTAGTCTAGATCATTACTTCCGTTGCTCTCTGTATCCCTTCGTTTTCAGTTTTACTTTTTTTTAACACGCAAAGAAATTGAGAAACTTCAAAAAATATACACATATTGAACGACCAATAATAATTATTGTTAATATAAAGTTCAGCATTCTAGACATCTGCAGAGACAGATAGACACCGTTCGTGATAGAACAAACCCATACATATATTACGATTTTATGCGCTGCTGTGCGCTTCAGATATGAATCATAAGCATGTAATCATGTTAACATAAGCTAATTAATTAATAATGGCATTACTTGAATATTAAGTGAACAAAAAATGAGACCAAGCTCAGAAAAATATTAAACTATAGATATTAGGTCGACTAATCATATAAAATTTAACGTTTCGGGAATGCCTCCCATCTTCAGAAATCTACAATATTCAGGTAACCTAGTAAACTAAAACAGAATTCTTTTTTATCGTCAATATATTAGGGAGCTAAGATGTTGCTCGCAGTAAGTCTAAAATGCAACTGAATGGAGCAAGCTTGGAGGGTCCAGATGTCAACATCTGTACAGTCAGAGGGCAGTGGGTCATAATTACTATGATCAATTTAAAATAAATGCTATAAAAACTTTACTATTTCGGGCATACCATTTGTCTTCTTCCTACCTTGCATTTTCAAATGAAATAGACTTTCTTAGAACATTTTTC
>LQNS02277997.1:8611350-8630471 GCA_001587735.2 Parhyale hawaiensis | reverse complement strand
GTATGAGATTACAGCATTATCTAGTCCGATGAAAGTACAAAAAACCTATAGATCCAGATCATAAATATTAAGCCTTGGTAGTCTTAAGTGTATTGACCATTTTCTATTTTTGTTTCAGCCTGATGATCACGCTTGTGTGTCGAAACGTAGCATATAAATTTTAATTCATGGAGGTAAATGACTTTATATTGACTTTAACACGCTTTGAAATAAAGTACTATTACCTTTAATACGTTGTCCGTTAGTAGCAAAAATTTCAAGAGAGTTCGGTTCCAGGGACATCGACGACGTGTAGAAAAGTGAATGGAGTACAAATGCGCCGCTCGATTTCCTATTGTTATCTCTGTGTTAACATTAAGCGTTTACCGCCCAAGAAGACCAACCCGTCACATTTGAATTAAACTAATGATTTTCTAAATGAATTGACGTTAACAAAGGGGCCACGTGTTGGTAAGTAACCTGCTTGACGTTAACACAAGGTCGTATATGATGCCTTAACCCTTAACCGCTTCCTCTCATGCTCCAGGAGCCCACTAATATGCGACACACGTTTCACTTAATCTGAGGACCTGCAGCTCGCGCGTCGTTCATGTTACCGTATCTATGCTACCGTTTTTTTATGCATTACCATGACTTGATGGACTTGCGAGTAGCACATCCTCTCATCAAGTTGAGTGCACAGTCGTATATTGTCATTCCGGCCTGAGGAATAGCGTTGTTTGGAAGGACATTTTGACACTACGCATGTCTTCATAAGATGAAACGAAAATCTGTGATCCCTCAACGGCTGAAAATGGTTTAACATATTTATCCTGTGAAAAGACGCTGTTTTTAAATTGAAGATACGCTGATCAAGCTTTATCTATCTAATTTAATACTAAGAATGGCAGTCGTGTGTTTTTATATTTATATTTATTTATTTACAGGTTTCCTGTCACGCTCTTAAAGAAATAGATAGGCAAAAATTAGCTCTGGCCTCCCTGGTTTCAATAGTGTATTCATCTGCTTGAAGACTGTGGTCATCCTGCTAGGCATCATAAAAAACTGATACGTAGTAAATATTCCAGGTTGCAGATGATGGCACTCGAACAGCATATCTGCATTCCAGTCTTTCGTTGACTACGTTGAAGTCCAATCGATGTAGATGCATACAGCTTCTCTATACAATCTCTTCCATCGTGATGTGTACTCTCTTCTGAGATTTACTTCATCCACAATTTATCTTATGCTAATATTTCTTATTTTGGTAATTATCGGGGCAACTGGTAAGATTTTCTTGAGCGTTCACCAGGCGCGTAAAGACCACGATGATTTCTCGGCAGCAAACTCTTTCTCCACAATGTGGGTTCTTGTTCAGCCTTGCATGCTGATCTGTACGGTTCCCTTATTGAACTTGGCAGTTGCGCAGCATCCTACAGAAGGAAGTTCATAAGAACTATACGTGTATAGAAGGGAGCTCAACCAACTACACTAAATAGGTAATAACCTGAGAAATCATAAAGTGCATGTCCCGTCGACCCGCGGTTCTACCAAGACAGGGAGCTCCCTTTTATAGAGGTAAGGCTCTGTTTTTATATCTTTGCGATGATGCTACAGGCAACACAAGACGGGTCTTTACAAATTCTTCGCTGTCATTATTAACAGCGCGGGCAATCTAGTACTTACATAGATGCTTCATGGTTACAGCCCTCCGCAGTGGAAGCGGAAGCATGACTGTATCGGGATCAGTGCGTTTGTGTGTATGTGCGTCTGCAGTGTTTCCGCTTCCAGTAGGCTTATTACTCCGCCGATGAGGTTATGTTTTAGTCGTGTTTGTGTGTCTCTGCGTTTGTCTGTTATACTGTTTATCTGTCATCAAGATTACTCAAAAATTTATGGACGAATCGCTACGAAATTTACAGAGATTGTCGGGCATGTGAACAGTAACAAATGATTAACTTTGGGTGAAAAATCCGTTCATCTGTCTGTTTGTTGGTCTGTCCGCCTACTTTTTCTTCAGGCCATAACTCAAAAAGTTGTAGAGGAATTTTTATGAAATTCACATGCGGTATTAGGTATATTACGAAGAGTAAATGGCCAATTTTTTGGGACGATCTGTTGGTTCGTTTGTTGCTAAGTTTGATATTTTGCTTGGTAGCATAATAACTCAAAAGTGAAGGATGGATCTTTGTGAAATTTACAGGAGTTGTTAGTAATGTTAAAAGACATGAGTGACTAAATTTTGGTGTTGATCGGTTGAGCTGGTTGTGTATTTAAGATATGTTTGTCATAACGTTTGCTAGCAGCATAACTCAAAAAGTTATCAAGAAATCTTTAATACTATCAAAAGGCACAAATGATTTGATTTTGGTGGTAATACAAAGAAAATCATGGCTTAAGAACCAATTTAAATTTTTCGTTACGGTTGCCTTGCTTGGCGGAGGTATGCGCTCTCAGAGTGCTCTCTAGTCTGGATATATTCTGCATTTGTCTATTCGTGCAATGGCGCATAAAGTGGCGAATGGGGTGTGTCAGTGCGGATTCTAATTTTCAACTGGTTCAGCTTTACACTGTATTTTTTCACAAAGTAACGTCCTACCGATAAATGTAATTTAACTTTGGTGGCCCGTGTAAAAAAGTAACCAGGAACTAATTTGTGCCCGTGTTTAAATAGATACGGAGTAAGTGGAGGACTTGGTGCATTTTCAATCATGCTAAGATCTGCCAGGGATGCAGACTATCCCTGCGGGCCCGTCAGGTCGGCCGGAACGATCTCGCGCGTTCCAGGAAACAACAAAAGTTTCAGAACGGATGACGGAGTCTTCCTTGATGGGCAAGCTGAGGAGCATTCTTCTGAGCATCAATAGGAGCCTATAAAAAGAAGTTTAAATTAGATTTAAATTGGAATTCGGAGTTTATTGCTTCCAAGGAGGATTGAGAAGCGGAAGGCAATGAGACGACGCCTTCTCCGCTCCTTCTTCCCTGTAGCAGTTGATCGAAAGGGGAATAACTTTGGTGAAAGGGGCTGCCCCTTGTGTAAATTTTTCTGGGAATGCTTTTCGCTTCAGAAAGAACTCTTGGCCGGAGCCGTTTCCTACTTGTTGTTTGTATTCGAGCTGAGAAGAAAAATTCTAGCACTTCTAGTCAAACCTCGAACGTAGCTTTAGCTGTCCTGTTGAATGTACGAAAAAAAAAGGAAAACAACAGTGCACCTAGTAAACCATACTAATCTCGTTTTCTGCATTGACTTTACAAAGAAAAGAAAACGAGACTGTACCAGGTAGAACAATATTAGTCTGTCTCGTTTTCTAAGCTTTGTTTGCAAAGAAAGAACACCGTGGCGCATTTAGCAACGCACACTCTGTTAGACAGTTTTTCTCTTTATGCTCATTTCAAAAGCAAGAAGACGACATTATTCTTTGTCGCTCGCATGAATATGGATAGAGTTATGTTTCTTTCACAAACAAAGAGAATACCACTGCTTCCAGGAGTCCGTTTTGGTATGCTTTATATTCTATATAAGTATACAGCAGCGGGAAAAAGCTAGGAGACAGTAAAACACTCAATTGATTAACCTTTATTACAAATTAAGCAAGGAACCAAAAGGCTTTAAAATTTACATAGTTCTGGATACATATTGCAGCCGCAGCTCTGTAACCGGCTCCTGAAAAGAAGAGTCCATCCAACATGTAAGAGTCTGGGATCGCAGCCCTTCTTATATAGCCAGCCGTGTGGTGCGCGACGCGTCTTTCTAGTTATTCTACGTCCACAAGTTTCCCTTTGTATCGTGTATAAATGTATTGTATACTGTGTAACACAACATAGCTAATTGCTTGTTAGATTATTAAATTTATTTCTGTTGTTTTACAGACAACTCTGAAATTATTTGCAACATGTTTTACAGTACCGTATTGCTATAGCTTCTCATTCTCAAGACTAACAGGCTTACGATCTGTTCTTGCAATAGTTCAGTTGTTGTTTTCATCTTTTCTTGTTGTTCAAATCTTCTCACCTAAGCTACCGCGAACCAAACCGTTGCCAGTGCTGTCAATAGCAATTATAGCAATTTAAATAAACTGTGAAACTTGTACAAAATATTCTTCAACCACCAATTCCTCATGTCAGTGCGATGGTCAGAAAGTCCACCCTCGCAAAACAGCCGGTGGCAATAAAGTAGGGACTTCGCACCTACACATATTTTGTACGAGTCATGATAAAATTCCATGATGTTGTAAAACATGGTAACGAAATAAGCACAAATAGAATGAAAATGCTAACTTTATTCTCTGAGAAAATTTGGTATAGGAAAATATGCCCGGGAGGAAAAAAGCCCCGGTAAAAAAATAGAGCCCGAATGAAAAAATCAACGCGGAAAAAAGCCCCGGTAAATTATACTGTACTGCATTTAACTACCCTACCCCAACAAAATCAAGCCTAACTTACTATAGCTTTTTCGTATTGAACGTGGCGTAACCTAATTTAACCTAACTTCACCTAACCTCATCTAACCTAGCAACTTTCAGCTTAACCTTGCCTCACCTAACCTCGCTTCAAGTAAGCCAATCTCAGCTATACGTGACCTGAACTTTTTCTTTAGATAAAACCAGGCTTGGCACGCCTAAACTTGCCTAATGGTTTGACTCTATGTGTGATTACCGAGCTTTTTGTTTGCAAGTAATTTTGTACAATAAGTCCAGGAAGCAAAGAGTATAACGGGAAGACTCAATGCATGGCTGAACTACGTTAACGTAGTTCAGCCATGACTCAATGGGACTAAAATAAAACTTAGCCGTGACGTCACACTGACGAGTCGAAGTATTTGAGGGTCGGACTTCAGGCCTTTGTAGGTTGGGTTCTTAATCCTAACCAAAAATGTTAGCAGTGTTATATTCTTGACGCGACAACAACCATAGAAATAGCTATTGCTCAAACTTTCTGTATTCGGCGACAATCATTTTACTGTGTTTTGTGTCTGGATGCAACTAAATTAGGCTGACCAGTCAGGAGCGGGAGATTGAATGAATTCTAAGTCGACTAAAAACGTTGATATGTTTAAATGTATTGTAAAGAGCACTGTGACTGACTATGCAGGGTAAATAAGGCTTCACTTCAAAGAAGATTATTCAGAGGGGAATGTTGCCCAGGTTTTGCCTCAATAGTGCTGTGAAAGTTTTCTCCAGCATCCACAGCAAATTTATGTTCATAATTGTTCATTTTTCAGTTAGTATATTTTCTCTTCGTTTGGTTATGCGCTTCGGGGATGAAATTCGCAATTGACTACAATTCTTCCGGCGGAATTGATTAAAATCCTCATAGGCTGCTCAGCCGGAACGTTCGTCGATGTTGACGTCATTGATGATGTCACTTTTTCATGCTAGTTTCTCGTGAGTCCTCCCCTTACGTTCTTCGCTTCCTGGATAGGCCTAGCCCGGGCTACCCGATTTTTGGATTTAGAAACAAGTCCAAAATGTAGAAATTGGCTACTATGCATATAGCCTAACCTAGCCTCACTAATCTAAGCTAACCTCACCTAGCTAAATCTAACTGAAGTTAACCTCATATAACCTATTTCAGGAGTCCTCGCAACCCACGTTTGCTCAAGCAAATGCGAGATCAAACTTAGCTTAGCACAATATTGTTTAGTTTAGTTAAATATACCATACTCAAATGAATGAATAGAGCTCTCAAATATAGCCTCAGGAGAAAGCGGGATTTTTTTTTTCTACCTGGGCTTTTCTGAGGGTGGCTTTTTTCCTCCCTAGGCTTTTTTTCGGATACCGTGCAAAACTTATTGGCCGCCTTGAGAAATGCAATAGTAACCCTAAGTGATGTTGCTGATATCTATATTACGACATTTTTGGGTATTCAAGAGAATTTCCACATGAAATTAATTTTAGATACATTGTGTAGTTAAAACTTCTACATTATTGAATCAAATCAAACTTCATCATGTCGCCTACGGAACGTCGACCAATATCTGAAGCTGAAAAAAACGCATTGTGTCTTTCTACAAAGATGGGAAATCACTGCCAGCTTGCCGGATGCTTTCACAGCATCAGAGGTATAGAAGATATGGCAGGTATGGCTTCCTGAAATAACTTCTTCGTTGAAGTAAAGCTTTATTTACTCTTCATATTCAGCTCACAGTGCTCTTCTCCAAATATTTTTAGCATATCATCGTATTTTTCAACTTCATGCACTCAACCTTTCGGTCCTGACTGGCCAGCTACTTGAGATGCACCCATACACACAACACGGTAAAATGGTTATCTTCAAGTACAGAAAGACTGAGCAATCACTGTACTTGTGATTTCTCTCGAGTCAAAAATATACCATTGCTGATATTTTAGGTTAGAACTAAAGCCCAATACAGACGAGAAGCAAAAATTGCCGAGAGTGGCATTTCGCCCACAATTAAATAAATGACCTACCAAACTCGGCAAAAAAGTTGCCCGCAGGGTGCAGTCAACCGGATGCACCTAGGCAATTTTTTTTTTCGCAGCTTTCTAGCAATTCAAAGCAATTTCCCTGTTTTCATTCACTACTGAGTACGTAACGCCACCGTTTTTACGTGCGGATTAGCAATGGTGGTAATTGTAACTGCAAGGTTGAAAGTATAAAACAAATTTACCTTCAGGTTACTACGCGAATAGCCAGCAGAAAACGTACATGTTAAGTTATGTTTACAAGCCATAAAATCGTATAAAATATTCAGTCGCTGAGCACTATGTACAGTGAATAAAACACAGACGTGTTAGCAAACCATTAAACTATTTTAAGTAACGTTTATCGTTTTTGTTTGTTATTCAACTTGTGATAATTTAACCCTAAAATATGGCTATAACAAGCCCCTGTCGCTACTGCGTGTGCATTAACATGTTGCGGCAAACCGGATCTATTGACACTATTGTTCCGTCGAAATCAGCCAAAATGTTGCTCGTCTGTGCACTGCGTGAGAGCCCACTCAACGAAGACTTGAGGTCCTAGACCTCGTCCGATACTTCGACTAGACGGTATGACGTCATTCACTGACAATTTTTCGTGGCTATATGTTTTATTTTAACCACAGTGAGTAACTGAGTATTTCCTTTGCTCTCACTGCTTCCTGGTCACGATAGTCTTCCCCACCCCTGCCCTCGCTCTGGGATGAGGTTATGAATGTAGTTTTAGTTGAGCAGCTAATTTTCTCCTTTACATTCTTATACTTCCCGTTTGAATTGCCACTACTGTATGTAAGGAAACTATATATTTACCATTTGGTGTTACCGCTAGTTCTATGAGATGTCATGAGACTTATTCACTATTATTAATAGAATGCAGTTTGTTGCTTGCTTACTCTCTCGCTTGGTTGGTTAATCCGTCTTGAAGATTTTGACAGAAGAAAATTCAAGTGATTAACAAAAAGAGGTGACAGGAAATTCAAGTCCTGGTTACCATAGCTAATATTGCTGCTGGAATATGCTCGAGCTACTGCATTTTCTGAAGCGAGCGTCGATTTGAAGAGAAGTTAGGTACCATTTGATGTCCTTTTCTTTGAGCGGGGCATACAAGAGGTGCAATGTTGGAAGGAGTTTCCATTCCTGTCGTGCATAACCTAACTAACTTTATTTCCTTAGCTGAATCTTCCATGGCATTTGAAACCTCAGACTAAGCAGAGCCCAAAATAATAATGTCAGTTCTGATAGCCGCCAAATTGCGATCCTGATGGTTCAATTGATGTTTCCAAGATACAGTAATAACCGAGTATTCCCGGTGAATTATATTTCCTAGGTACTACTTGACTTCCAAGCATTTTAAAACTAATATTTTCTTACCTTTTCATTTGCAAGAGAAACATTTTACTCAGGCAAACTCATGATTTAATGAATAATTAAGCCCACAGGCATGAGGCATATTAATTTGGAGAAAAATCCGTACCGACAGCATGAACAATAAAATGCTCCATTACGAAATTATTGCCACCATTTTTGACGGATGGGTTCTCGAGTTAGGCATAGCTCTGTAGGTTTTTCATATAAACATACATGCTGCAGTGAAACTGTGAAAAAATTGGAAGATGTTATCCTTGTAAATTTTTTTTGTTCTTGTTGTGACGTTTCGCCCGGCGATAGTTCGAAATTACATTACTGTACGCTGATTGAGGGTACCGAAAACCACAGACAAAATAGGCAGAGAGCTCGTACAATACTGAAACACAAAATATGAAATAAAATTAGCTACTAACCTACCTATCCTAATTTAGCCGTGCCCTAACCTATCGTCACCAAACCTAACCCAATCGAACCCTGTCTGATTCACTGAGGTGTTTAACCCTGCAGTGAATATCTATTTATGTTGTTATTGTTATTTTCTTAGTTTCATCTCGACATAAGACGTGAGCTAAGCAATGTACTTACAATGGACAAAGCAGAACTTCGCTGTTTCGTAGAAATAGCATTGTTCGGAAGGTCCTCGATGTAGATTCTATTATGACACCCGCTGTGTTCAACAGAGATGATTACTTCGGTGATGGAATGCAGTCAACTTCATAACTACCTAATCGAAATAACACGCGGTAATTTTAAAGACTACGTTTATCCTACAATATTTCTTTTTCATACCAACTCTTCCAATGTTGATGAAAATTGGGGCAAACCCATAAACTCGATGCTAGGCGCTGCATATTGACACCCAAAGTAGCTGGATTGCGTTAACCAATCAGAAGGGCGAGCTCTAGTTGTGCTTCACGTGCTCTGTCGGCGTTTCCTGTACGTAGGGGTACTAACGTGCTACAGCGGTACTGCTGCAGGGGTACTGACGTTAACCAGGAAAACAGATGTTTGGGAGGGGGGTTGCAGGTCGTCTAAAAAAGATTCTTGCGTGGCTGGCATCACAGCTCTTGACTATCTGTTATCGACTGCAGCCGTACACTCCTCTGGGGCAGTCGGAATGTATCTGTAGCACGAACCACTGCGTGTGGCTTTCTCATTTGGAGTAGGCAGTCGAATAGACTTTACCTTTAATATCGCGTTAGTCCATCAATATCACTTTGTCTTTCAAACTTTGCCCTCAGTATCAAATTAATCTTTGACACTTTATCCCTTAATATCACAATTGTTCTTTCAAATAATTAACTGCTTTTAATTCAACTAACTACCATTTACTTCAAAAAGTGTTCAGTTACAATACCCGTAACCTTACGAAGCGTTTGAAAAATCCCGCCTGGGCACCAAGGGATACTAAAATCTCAAGAAACCAACCCAAAATACCTGAAACGTGCCCCGATAAAAAAAATAAATAAATAAATAACGATTGACTTCATTGAACGCCTACATCTTCATAAAGCCGAACACCGATCCGGACATGATAGTGCTTTCCTGTCCTCATCATAGTCATACTGGGAGCCGATTAGGCTGATTACCCAGGCAGCTTCATCGATAGAGGAGCGTATCAGATAAAGAAGATAGTAATGAGGAACATCAGCCGTGGCCATCCTACTGCCCTTGCATTTCCTTCAGTTTTACCCCAAATTACAAAGTGTGTCCACCGCCGCCCCTGGTCGGAATGTGGAGAGTACATAGAGTTGTTACTCGATGTGGAATTTTCTTGGTAGTCTTAGCAGTCGGTTCTATGCTTTTCAGCAGGTAAGTTAACCCTTTAATTCATATGTAAAGCCTGTGATTCTCAGAGGAATAACATTATTTAGAACATTGACGCTTGATACGCAGGGCAAGAAATGTTTCAAACGATAGCAGCGTAAATATGTTCCTGACACACACACAAAAAAAAAAAAAAAAAGCTGAGACCACGAAAGTCTCTGCATTGCGGGCCATGGTTTTTTTTACTCCTATTACGGTCTTGCCCACGCACAAGTAGATGAATTTGAAGAATTTTAGCATGAGCTGATAATGTTTT
The DNA here is from genome assembly GCA_001587735.2 of Parhyale hawaiensis. Classification (NCBI taxonomy): domain Eukaryota; kingdom Metazoa; phylum Arthropoda; class Malacostraca; order Amphipoda; family Hyalidae; genus Parhyale; species Parhyale hawaiensis. The sequence goes on along the minus strand of LQNS02277997.1, from coordinate 8,620,598 downwards.
TGACGGTGTAGTGTAGGACAAACTCGATCGATTGCGTTGATGTTCAAAGTCATTGTTTCTTTCTGTGGCCATAGGTTTTTATGCAAGCTAAGAGCAGTGTCACGGAAATTTTGCACTGAGTCGTGAACACCTAATATTAAGATTCCAAAAAAAGGGTACTCGTTCATATATGCTATGTTTACTGCAATTGTTATCCTGAGAGAGAGCTCATGCAATTAATCTGGTGTCTATTATAGGCAAAAAAAATCATAAACAGAGTTACAATTTGAATTAGGGATTTTTCAATACAGCGATTGTGATGGACTACGCAATTATAGATATCAGTTGACATTTTAGGTTTTTACAGCGATAACTTAAAAGTAACAAACAACTTATTTCATGAAATTACTGCTATCGTATGAATTGCGACTATTTAATATCATATTAGTAATAAATAAATGCGAACACTCTCTGTTGTCAAACTAGCAGTTGGTAATAATATAATTAATTGCAGACGTATCTTGAAACTGATAGTGAGGTAACAAGATATAGATGTGTGTGTAATCAGAATATTTTTTAAGACCGAATTTAAAACAATGAATAAGTTTTATCCTCATAAAGTTATACTGATCTCATTCATTCGCATATGTTTTCTGGGTGTTTTCTTATTGCAATATGGTATTAAATAATTGAACTTCATTGGAATATTACCTGTATACTGTAGAGCTATCCACGGCAAGTTTATTAGAACCAGTATGATATCAGAGTGATGCACCCATATGGTGCCACGAGGCCTTCATCCAATCAGAAATTTGTAGGCATTTATCTGATGTTGTCCCATATGCCGTTCACTATTTACTCGTACGCAGCCGATAATTGCATATAAATTTCCGAATCAAGAATCAAGCTGGCGGATTCTTTTCACGAGAACGTAAATCCCTAACAATATTTTTGACCGTCGCTGAAGCAAATTTTGGCCCTTACTTTTGTACCTTACGTTTAGTAGGGATGCAAATTTAGTTCACTTCACTACATTAATTTTCCTTCTCTGTCTCTTTTCCAGCAAAAGCTTCGAGACTTCAAAACTCAACAAAAGTACGGGAGGTAAAATTAATTTTAAAAGATGCCATCGATTGGCAGGTGAAATCATTGCCTCGAGTCTTGACTTATCTGGGACTTCAGGAAGGTACGCTGGCATCGATCCGTTCAATTCAGTTTCCTGCTTCAACAATTTACTGATTTTCCCGTGAGACCTCCGAAGACTCCATTTTGCCACAAAAAATTAAGCTTTCGGTCTTCTTAACACAATCGGGCTGTTTCTAGTGCCAGAAACATGATTCAGGTGGCAGATCCAACGCTCCTGCCTCAAGTCCCGGCCATGTCATACCTTGTGTGTTTAGATGAACTCGAGTTTAATGAGCGAACGATGACTTCGAATTACAACAATGGCTACTTCTATAGAACAGCTGCGAATCCCGATCTGCAGCGTGTTGCACAATCGCCTAGCTTTTGCACATATGTTAAATTATACTCGTGAAGTAGATCAAGTAAGCAAAATACTTTGACTGGTCCATTCATAGTGTTGCAGTACAGCAGAGACTCCTATGATGGACTACTCGTAGCTTTGAATTATTATTACGATGCAGTTTAATATATAGACGCTATACAATTCCATTGAAAACGCTGCAACGTGAAATTCTATCTAATCCACTAACTTTTTAATCTAATTTATTCAGGTATTATCCAAGCAACTCACTTAGGAATAGCATCCCTTCTATGTATATAGGCAATCCTGGACGTTACCGTAAATCAGATCGACAGAACTTGAGGCACACTAAAAGATTAGTCCAGTCATTTATACTGTCGGCAGAAATGCTACCACTAATCTTCTTTTTCCTCTGCAGTTTTATTATTTAAGATTAGATTAAATAGCTGCCCGTAGACGGACCAACAGGCCTATTTCAACGGAGCAGCCGAGGCTCACGCTCCGGCCGTCCATGAGCTATTGCCATCGTTTCCGTAGTGTTCAGATAAAGGTAAAGTCAACTTGACCGTACCCCCAACTGGGAACCCGCATGCACTGGTTTGTGCTGCAGATATAGATCAACAGGCCACAGAGGAGTATACGGCAGCAGTCAACCACGGATTGTCCAGAGCTTTGGCGCCACTGGTGGAACACTCTTTACGACAATCTGCGACTTCCAACCCTCCCCATTGCTGGGGAAGGTCAGTAAGCCCACAGCATTACGCAAACAGGATGCTGACTGATTACGTCAAGCGCCGCGAAGAACTTGCTCATTTGGGAACGAGGCATGAACCAGCGGTCTTGAGAGTCAATGTCACACGCAGTCTGCTGCTACTGCGGGTCTGAGGAAGAAAATAAGAAATTACACTGGGTCTCTGAAGTGGATTGTTCTATTCCATATCATTTTGTCCATTACCATGTGTTCTCATGATATAATCCTGCTTTTTCTGCCCTACATTCCTTCCTTCATTCCAAAGTTAGAACGACTGTTACGTTTTCAGTACATATTAGGGAATAATCCGGATAACCTAGATGTGGAAAATAATAATAATAATAAGCTCATGTATTTCTCATCTGGAGACCGTGTCCAACAAGGTTAGGACACAGTAACCTGAGGTTTTCATGCTTAGTACTAACATAAGAATAATACTAAAAAGTAACATAAGAGAAGCTCTGTGACCGTTGCATCCTAGATGTGGTCCGGCAGTACTTTTAATTCAGAAAAAATATTCGTCTCTCTGTATATTGGTACTTCAAAAAAATTGAAACCCTGCTCCGAGTCCATCAATTAAGTAGATGAAAATGAAATTCGTAAGTCTAACTGAAACATGAGAAAATTCCACAGAACAAAAGTAACTTTTTTAAGTGATTTCTTTCGCCCATATCGTCCCAATTTCCCCTATCTAATTATGATGCTCTCCGGCCCTTATCATGCATGCGAAGGGTGAAAAATTTTCTAAGTTAGGCAATGAATCTTCTACCTAAAACCTGCGAACAGTACCAGCCTAAATTTGAATTTGACTCCTTCTCCTAATGATACCTTCCATAGTTCACTTACTAAAGAGAGTTCTGTCAGACAAGTATTTAGTGCGGGTGTTCATTAACAGCAGTGGCACAGTGACGCTACAAAAGTGTCAGCCTATAGCGTTACTGCTTCCAAATGTTATAGTTCATCAGTTAAGAAATTAGAATTTATGACAGGAAAGTATTCACTTCTTCATTAGACGCTAGCACTTTAACTTGGTTAGAGTATGTTGTGCAGTGGCTTCAGTGTTGGACGGCGCTGCTCGGCTTGATTTTGTGCCTCGGCAAAGCGACTGCTGATTGGCTCAGTTTTAGCACCAGCATGTCATTTTATAGGTCTGACACAACTTTCTGTAGTAAGTGAATTGCGATCCTTTCTCAGGTCGTATCAAGGATACCTCAAGGAAGTCCTAATATTCACCTAATACTGATGAAAGCTACACGGTCGCACTAAGTAAGGAAATAATTAAAGGAGGGAAAAGCAGAATTATAATCTAAATAGGTTTTTAGTGACCCAACGGGTTACGGCAGTCTAGAGCTACATAAAATATACACCTTTATCTGCATGAACTGAACGTCAAAAGAAAGTTATCAAGACTTCTGGGGCTTGGGGTTTCGTTCCTTGATATTTGGGGTAATAAAAAATATAAAGCCCAAATGTGATCCCTAAAATGGTTTTATTTAAACCAAACATAAATGTTGAAACCAAAGAAAACGAGACCTATAATAGAACTAGAAGGTCATAAAACAAAGTGCACAAAAGTGAATGGGTTGGCACAAGCAAAACACAAGCGACAAAAACGGTCAACAAATTGTATGCCAACATGCAGAGTATCCCAGAATAACGTGTGTGCCCACCCTGTGTGGCAATGCATCCAGTGTGTGCATCGTCTGTCGATGCTATAGACCAGGCTTGAGATGGTTTAACTTACCTTGAGTACCTTGAGAGTCTTCGGACGAAGTCCAGGTGACGTTTCTCACATCACCTCACGTGTGTGGAGTCACTCTGCTGGGTGTCTTCTGCGGTGCCGCAGTTTGAAACCAAAGAGATATATCTTGGGATGTTTTCCCACTTCTCCTGGAGAGCTCTATGCCGGATGCACAAACGCATTGTAAAGTTACAGTAACGTAAGCTGTATAGTTCCTTGAAGAAGTACAGCCATCGAGGCTCAGATTTTATGGTTTTCTTACACTGGTCTTCACAAAGTTATGATGGGGTCTCAGGACCTCATTAACGGAATGTGCTTAGGTCAGATTGACCTCGATGACGATGAAATTTTATTTTCCATGAATTAGTGCAACATGCATTGATATCAAACATCCTCGTAATTGATAAGACACCCAGCATTATGGTTATGATGCCTATAGCCACTTAACACTCTACAACACAGCCAATGCACTTCGTCATCTTGGAGGAAATGCATGAATTATTGATCCTACTTATGTACAAGCTGCCCTAATCTTGCTCACTAATCCTTATTTTTGTACTACCCCTATGTCTTTATACACACCCGAGAAACGCGTGGCACTACGTTACTCTTCAGTTCCTCAAATTATAGCGATACGGTCTGACTTCCAAATTTTGGTCATCATTCGCATCCTCGTCAGAACTGGTGTTATTTGGCACTTTACTTAAAACTTATACCCGTGCTCTACAGAGGTTGATTCGTGTAATCAACTCATTTAATCGACTCACAATAAGTAACCAAAACTGGAGCTTTTCAACAGTTCCCACGTTGACTTTGTTATAGCTGTATATTGATCCCGGCTAGTACAATTAGCATGGAGAGGTGTCACCTAATTGACGAGTTCACTGTGAGAGTATACATTATTTATCTTTTTTTAGTAACTAGTGGCCAGCGGGTACACATGAGAATACTGACACCCCTCAGCAAACAAGAGACGGGACACCTACTCGATACGGCACGTCACTATAAACTGAGGTTCACAGTCCCCTTCCCCCTTTCTGGAATGCCTTGTTGTTTACATGAACAGAGTTGAAGCCGCTCTGGTATAGAAGCCCCTTTGTGCTCTACGTCTCGAAGCTAACGGATTTGCACACCTTCTACCTCTTTTGCTGAGCACAACATACAATCTGCTCATTTCAGTCTACTATCATATGTAATACTTAGGTATCTGTGCATTCCCAGCTTCATGGTTCGTATATAAAGTAGAACTTATTGTTGCCCAATCATCGTACAAAAAACGCTACTTTAATATGTGAAAATAATTGACATTCAATCGTAATTTAATTAGCTTCGCAACTTAATTCATAACACTTAGGTCAGATTGACCTCGATGACGATGACATTTGTACAACATGTCTGACTGTTGTTGCATGTGTTTAGTTGGTCTGTTAGTGATGACCCATGCACTTTTATGAACTTTGCTTGCTGACCTTCTCTTTTTTGTATGATTTTCAATTGGCGTTTTCTTCGCTTAAAAATTACATATCCTTTGTTTTTCAAAACAGTGTTTGAAATTATTTTCACCAATTACTTTTTCATTACTCCAAATATCAAGGAGCCTCAAGCCGCAAAAGCTTCGATAACTTGTTTTTACATTCAGTTTACGTTGACTATAAGGAAAACACAGACACGCAACTTTTACACGCTCCTCAAACCTTGCTCGAGACAACTGCGATATCGCATACACAAGAGAAATTGTCTGAATCATCCTAAATTTTAAAGACTTTGGCACCACTGAAAATAATATAAAACATCAATGTCTTAGATAGAAACGCATGATGTAAAGAAATAAGCTAGCGACTGGAACGTCATTGTCACAAAATTTCTCGAAAAGAGCACGAAGAAATGCACGTCCGTGTTCATTCATCTGTGCCTGTATTTGTGTATTGTTTAATCGTATAAGATGATACCGTATAACTCGAAAATCGCCCGCATAAACAGACTTTCGGTGTTGGTAGACTTTATCTTGTCCCCTGCGAGTAAAATTGGAAGTATAGATTAACTGGCAATACAAATCCTATACTGACATCAAATCCACGCTTAAATTTAAATTGTCTTTGGAAGTCGAGAATGGTATTCCGCTCATCCGTTGTTATCATGAATGAAAGTGGCTGCTCCGCTGACCCTCCAAATTCAAACAAAAAAAATTTCCCAGTTGAATAGTAAATATATCCCATTCATATTTCCCAGATTAGTTTCTTGGAATTTAAGCCTATAACATCCACCTTCAGTATGCGTGAATTCAAAATTGATCTTCATCATGTAGTATAAAGTTTCATTTTATATTTATTTTTCAGGGAAAAGCAAGATCTCGGCACCTAAGCGACATTACGTGCCTCCCTCCATCCCTGACCATCGCCCCTTCCAGCGCAACATGACCAACGAAACTGTTTTCTATCCCTGGGCGGACGACCCGGAGTGTAAAAAGTGAGTTGGACAGAACTATCCAGATGAAAGGCCTGTTCTCTATAAAGTTAAATTTGACCACACACCCTAACTGGCACTTCACAAGCACTGGTTCATGATGCATAGACTGTTGTTGCCCGCTATAGGTTCCAGAGGAGGGCACGGCTGCTATTGACTACAGGTAGTCAAAGCGATGGTGTCTGAGACGGAAGGCTGAATTAACATCTGCAGCCCCAGTCCATTCTGCTACCTACATATGACACTGCCTCCGCCATGGAGTTCACAAAAGGGAGTTGTTGCCAAGGCTTTGCACCTCAACACTGGGTCCTGTCCTTTACTCAACTCGGCTGATTCATTTACGTTACTGGCAATTGCTTCAATTATTATAATGAAATAGTGTTTTTCGTTCCTGTGGCTAGGTATATAGCCTAATGGAGATATATTCACATTTATTCAAACTGGACAGTTCCCTATACGAGTAAGGCATTGCTGTCGCTTGCATGCTTTTTTCTGACTAGTAACGGACTATCCAATCGTGGTTTTATATACTCTATCATACAAACTTGAAGATTCCTTACGGGTGCACCGTGCTAATTAACATCAGTTAACATGGATTCTCTCCCGTTAAAGTTCCAGTTGTTTCATTACACTACTTCTTTTGAGTGTTTCAAGTTGTCATTTGTCCTTCTTTCCAGCTACGATGTGAGACTGGGTGTAGACATTCCTCCCATCTACCTCATTTCCTTCCCACGTTCGGGTAACACTTGGACTAGGTACCTTGCGGAAGGAGCGACAGGCATTTTCTCAGGATCTGTTTATTCTGATTCTCACCTCTATAAACTAGGTGAGTGGACTATACTCCCGTAGCCAAATCTACAGACTGAGTTGCATGTACTTTGACTGCAAACGTTACACACGTTCTATGCGTGAAATAAAATAGATTCCTCGTAGTTCAACGGCCAAATCTGCCAACAAGGCGAGCTTCTGGTTACATGCAAGAATTACGGTCTCAAAAAAAAAAAAAAAAAAAAAAAAAACTCGTATTAAGCGAGTTGGCATATATTCATGGAATCTATCTACTTTCAATCAAAATGTTGCGTTCCATGACCCATTTTTGCCTCACCCTCTTTCCTATTGTCAAGTCTGGCTCGCAACAATAATAATTTATTACCATACAACATTCTGTGTAAAGAAAACCTGTAAATAATAAGAAACCAAGATACTGTATTGTGGTATCGTCTCCCCTTCGCAACTGGTGAATTGTATAACGGCCAAACTTCTAGCATTAAGAAAATCAGTAGGCTATAATTTCCATTTGCACGAGATAGAAGTGCAGGTATAACGAATTCGCAAATTATAAGGGCAGGTGTATTCTTTAATAGCCATCTCGGAAATCAGATACGTGCAATGTATAGGTACTGTAAATTATTTCATTGGCCGTAAACGACATGGTTTTTCGCATGCCTCATACCTATAATAATAGCAATGACCTACATACTATATGACGGTCAGTGAAATTTTCTCGAGTTTGCGTCTACTTTACTTTTCAACAATGAAATAAATTATACTCCCTCGGAAATCAGATATATATGTATAGCTCATTCAAAAATAAATTGACGTCGACTATGACATGAAAAACTTACATTAGGCTGGTGATAGTTGATAGCTAACTCATTTAATAAGAAAATGCGAAGTACCTTTTCACTGAACACTATAAATTCTATTAATGAACGAATTAATAATAACTGATGCATAAATGTGCAGGGTATTTGGGAGAAAGACAGTCACCCAAAGATAAGACGACACTACTTATCAAAGATCACCTATACGGTGGTAAAAAACCTCCACCCAATACCCCTGTCATCTTCATCATCCGTGAGCCTAAAGAGTAAGTGTTCTTCTATCAGTATCTAACTTTAGAAGGCCATAAGGGTCATCAGTAACGCTCGTGATCAGCATTACCATATACCCTATGTCGTATTATGCAGTATCATTTGCTTGTTGTGAAAGTAATATTAACGCAGCATTACAAACCTTTCCTTGTTTCCTTGCCGTGAAGTAAAGAACGACTTCTATGGCACTATTGGCCACTGATTTTAAACATGCAACTGGAAATTCTCGAGCAAGTCTTGTTTTTCTTTTTAGATATTCGTACTTAATCCTCTCGTAGGAAGAGCATTATATGGCACTTGTAAAAATGTGAACAGTGGGCATTCTGTAGGAACAGCTCTGATGAAATACATGCAAGAAACAGCACGTGATTACTTGAAAATGAGACGTGATAGACAAAAACTGCTTCCAGAGTAAACACTGAAAAAACAATTGAATGAATTTCAACAACAAGTTCTCCGCTCTCCAGTTTAATCATCTCACACAATAAGCATTAAGAGAGCTGTTATTATTGCAAACATCTCTTCTCTCAATAATATAATAACTGTCATTCAGCCGATATAAAGGCGCTGGTCAACATCCAACTTTGATGGCAAACACGTAGAAGATCAGCGATCACAATCCTTTTTGATTCAATTTTTAAGCTATTAATCATTTGGACGGTGTTAACTGACACAATATAGACTGAAATTTTACTGTTCAAGTATTAACATGATTATTTCAAAGAGTTTGCATATCATCTCTAAGTTTTCGGAAAAGAAAGTGCAACAGAACTTCTACACAGCTCAGCATGTTAGCCATGAGACTATATATTAGAGGACACATATCGAGTAAATCAATCAATCAATCAATCAACTTTATTAGGTACTCACAGGGGTGGTACAATAGTTATATTAAACATAGCTTATCACTAGACTTAAATTAAATACAGAGAGCGCTTGATATCATTAGTACAC
>LQNS02277997.1:8584990-8598310 GCA_001587735.2 Parhyale hawaiensis | reverse complement strand
CACAACTGCCGAGTCAGCACACCAAGATCTGCAAAGAGCTCGTGTGCCTCACGGGGCATCGAACGAGCGATACAAGGTGTTAGAGCTGAGAACGGAAGCATGCAGCTACCGTGACTGCAGGAATGTGGTGTGGACTTCGTACTTCAAAGAAGAAGAACACCTAGCCAAGCGTAGAATCCTCATATTACTAACAATATTTCCGGTTCAGGAGTCCCTCTATAATTTTCTGCGAATTTCATAGAATTTCTTGCTTCCATCTAACAAGATAAACTTTCATTTAGGGAAATTCTAAAATGAGTCAACCGGTATCTGCAACTTCCGCATAATAACAAGGCTAAAAAAGAAAATTACTGTCAAAGTATGAAGTTAAAATAACTTAAATCCAAGTCTGAGCTTCATTTGAAGAACTTGAGCGTAAGGCAGAATATTTTGAAGGTCATTAGCTAAAATCTTTCCAATGCGTCTGAGCGTAGAGATGTTAGGACGAGTCTTGCGAAATCGATGAGGCGAGTGAGGTTAGTGAGGTTAAAGGGTGATTAATAGTCTAGTGAAGCTCCATCGTACGAAAAGAAAAACACACAAAAATGGGTTTATTAATACGTTTAGCCGAGCGATAGAATCCTATTGCACGTATTTGAACTCAAAAGTTCTAGTGTTGGGTTAGTTTCGGCTGCCTAAGACATTATTTTGTGATTGTGGTTTATATTTCCGAATAAAAACAGTTTCTACAACTGGCAACCTGTTGTGAGTGTGTCTGTCCCAGACTGCAGTGTTATTGACTAGGAGCTATGGGCTACTGTGAGTTTGGGGGCGGGGCTATTGGCTATAGGTTTCAGAAGTATCTTCCGTTAGGTGCATTGTTATAACGTCAATGGAAATTGTTCAAGTAATGAGTCTGCGTCCAATAACTTTTCAGTTCAAATGTACCGTAGGATTCTAGCATTAAAGGAAAAAGATAAATAGACCTTCTACCTGCGCTTGACATCAGTATTCGCCCTACTACAGCATGGGTCACACTAACTTCGATTTTTTTTTTATTTGCAAGGTTGTTTTACGTTTAGAGTTTCGAATGATGCCCAAAACTAGACATATATGCTTTCTTACATACGACTTATCATCAATTTTCTCTTATACCCCTAATGAAGTCAAACCTGTTGGTCATCTGTAGATCTTACCAAAGGTAAAATTTCAGCTTCTTAAAATGTAACAAAGAAAAACTCGTTGCGACATTGGCATAAACGATATCATCCTTTTATTACTGAGAAAAATTGAGAATTCATTATGCATTGCGTGAATGTGTAATGCTGTATGATAAGTGTACAAAAGTAAACCTCGAGAAAATGATGTCCCAAATCAGACGCTAAATCGTATTCAAACGTTGAGACCTCTGACGAAGCTTAAATATATCAAGCCACACAATTCCGTATGTCCCAATATCGCACTTCAAGCACGCTTAAAGCACCGATTAAATTAGGCGTTGATGTTGACTTCGAGAAACGACTAGTGTACTTTTTAATAAGAAGAGTCATTTTAATGAAGAGACCGTGATTGGCCATTCAGCATCATCTTTCCAAAATATTTTCCGGTCATAGTAAGTCATCTATAGTACCGGTAGCGATGTCTCCAACCAGTCAACCATTATATTCCAGTAGAAGCTACCCTACATGATCTCTAAAACGTAATTGAATCTTGTTCTCCTAGTAGGAATAACACTATCTGTGACGTTTTTACATATATGGTATTACATTAAAAAAAGTTTAATATAAACCTTGAATACTTTTGATGATTCCTGGAACGAGTTCAAGGTCACGTTATACACGTCACCCATCTTGTGCAGAGGTGATGCTGGAGTCCGTCTCTGGAGTGCTCCACTTGCTGCGCGTGGGCTTTTGGCACCTATAGTCGAACGCAAAATCACTAAAAGTATAGTTAATATATGGATAAAGAGAGCCAAAAGAGCCTAATCTTCCCTGTTGATGAAACTGGATGTCGTGGATTATTTGGCGTTTGCTGTAAATAAGATTTTTTTATGTTAATTACATCAGCTGAGTTTCGAATGAGGAGATGTTATGCACATCTAGTTTTATTGATGTGACGTCTGCGAGAAGTCTATTTTTATCGTTCTTGCCACTGTGTTAGCCGTTGGCGGGCCGTAACTCAAACACCTGATAATCAATATCTCTATGGGAACTGCTGCATAAGATGTCATGAGAACAGAATAGATAAAAGAAACACTGCATCAATGAAAATATATGTAGTATATGTCAAGCTTCACTTAGTTGGAACGTTCAGTTTATCCACTGCTAAAAACCTTTCTTCGCTATAATGTGCCGACGAGAATATAGCTTCTTTAATATTCGTTGCATTATTTTTTTTGCAGTAGTTGGTGGAATTACAATATTTTACTACAGGTGAGTGGCCAATTTTGAAGGGGGGGGGGGGGTCTCTGATATATTTTACAGTTCAGTGGTGAGTGCTGTAACAATTTTTGATTTACAATGCGCGTACTTTTAAATTCTTCGTCGGTGAAAGCAAACTATTTTGCTCTTGTTTTATTCTAAGATAAGATATTTGGGTCTCATTTTATTTTGAGCTCAAGGCAAGCTCATTTGTTTTTAATGTTGTTGAGGTAGAGATGAAATACTATTTGCATTATGAAGCAGAGTTCATTTACTAGTGCTCCGAGATAGAGATGGTGTTACTGACTTTTATCTAATGCTAAGGTATAGAGACAACTCTTTGTTTATATATATATATATATATATACAATGCAAAAGTAGAAAGTTCGATTCCTATATCTATTTTGAGCAGACATGATCAATTACTTTTGTTTAGGCCACTGTGAAGGCGAAGTTGTCTGCTTATATTTTATCCTTTAATGAGCTTTCTTTTTCATCTATTGATGTTTATATATATATATATATATATATAAAATGTATTCAATTGTATTCAACTCATTTACTTCATGTTTATCTTGATGTAGAACTAAGCTTATTTATTTATGTTGATCAGGATGTAAGATACTTTGCTTTTCATATACATTGATGTAGAAGTAAGACCAGTTTCCTATTTACGTTGTTGTAGAAGTAGGTAGGATCAATTATTCCCAATTTATTTTGATATGAGAGTAATCTCATTTGCTTATTCATTCTTAAGTATAACAGTATGTTGATGTATGTAGAAGCAAGTACACTTGCTGTTATTTATTTATATTCATAATTCAGGTAGAGGTAAATACAAGTACCTACATTCACTTTATTCTCCAGTGAAACATTATTATTATGTCTTTTTTCAGCGTACTTTTAAGTTCATGTTCATGTCAAAGTCAGTTTTAAGAAACGAATAATAATTATTGAAACATATATGGTTACCCTGAGTAGAACATTTTACATATTTTTTGGTCTACCGCAGGCTATTCCTGTAACTTTTTAATTTTTTTACCGAGCACGTATCCACATACTGAATATGCGTTCAATCGATTATTTGTTTATCTACCTCTTTTTTATCTTAGTAGCATATTTCAAAAAGTTATGGACGGATCTTCATAAAGTTTGCAGGAATTATTAGGATGTTACTAGGAGCGAATGACCTTTTTTTGTGTTGATATGATTGTCCGTTTGTTTGTTTTTATGTTTGTCAGTAACAGAATTTACAAAGTTGTGAATGGACCTGAAAGAAATTTGCAGAAATTCTTAGGACTACAAGTTTACTTTGCTTTTCTAATGCTCTAAAATATGTCTTTGCTATTGCACTAAGTTTACTTAACACTATCCTCGAGTAAAAACAAGTTACTGCCCCAGTGACAAAACATTGAATTTAAGTCGACGTTTCGGCATCTTACTAGTGCCATTCTTTGGCACTTTGGTTTTGGAGAAGCTGTGTAAAATACAGAAACGGTCTTTAACTATTTCAAAGGGTGGAACAGCCATATGGTGGTCATAACTAAAGTGCTTGTAGATACTACTGGACGAATATCTATGTTGCTTTATGCGGGTCTCGAGAGCGTTCGTCGTATGACCAATGTAAGCAGCATTGCAGTTGCTCTCGGAACACGTAAACTGGTAAACAACTCTCGCTCTCGAGACATCGGTTTGAGGTTGACGGGTGGAGAAGCAAGATGATAATTTGAATGGTTTGAAGTAGGGGTGCAAAGATACAGTCTTATACTCATCGACAGGTTTAACATGCTTCTTGATTGTTGATTTCAGAATTTTTCTGTCAGTTTTGAATGTGGATAGGTTAGTTAGCTGCACAAAGAATGGTATTTCTTGGGATTCACTGCTTGTTGTAGGAGAAATATATTTGGCAATGCAATTGGATATTACCGTTTCTACTACTGCTTGCGGATAATTATTATTTACGAAGACTTGTTTCAACCGTCGGATTTCGCCGTCAAGTATTTGCCATTTCGAAGAATATTTAAGGGCTCTATTGACAAGAGTTCCGACTAAGGACTTTTTATATGCGAGTCACAAACGTCACAATCTCCTTATTAATGTCAAGTATAATGAATCATATAGTCTACTAAAACTCCAATAGTCAGACTCGTTCCAATAACGCCTGGAACAGTCCCACTTACCGTCATGTTGCCGTCTAGATGCACTACAAATTTGTTGCTGTTGTTATTGCAATCGCGATGCCTTGTCTGCAGATATTTTCCTACTGAACATTGTTGTAGGTCCTTGTATATCTATATCTTGGTAATTACTGTATCTTGTGAAATTTATCTCTATATATTTCCATTTCAGATTTTAATAGTCTTTAGAATGGCACTAGTAAGATGCCGAAACGTCGACGTAGATTTCCAATTTTTTGTCACTCGGGCAGTAGCTTGGTTTTATTCGAGGATAGTGTTAAGTAAACTTAGTGCAATAGCAGAGACATATTTTAGAGTGGTACAAAAGCAAAGTAAACTTGTTGCTAAGATAAAAGCTGATATATCATACTTGAATTCTCAGGACTGTTAAATGTCACCTATTATCAAATTTTGGTGATGATCGGTTCGTCCGTTGAGTGTGTGATTTACATTATGTTTGCCAGTATATAACTCGAAAATTAATTAACAGATATTCATAAAACTTCAAGGACTTGCTAGCAATATTAAAAGGCACAAACTACCAAATTTTAGGGGTGATCGGTTCTTTTTTTGTGTGTTTAATTAATGTGCTTGTGTCAGAGTTGGTCAGAACGTAACTGAAAAAGTTACGGAAGTATCATCAAAAAAATTACAGGAATCCTTAATACTACTATCACGAGGCGCAAATGACCAAATTTTGGGGATGATGAAAAAAATCTTCTTTTCAAGATCAATTTGATTCTTCGTTAACGTTGCTTTGCTTGTCGGAGGCATGAGCTCTCCGAGGCCTTTAGTTTTTATATGCTTAGATGAATGTAAACTCATTTAGTTCTATTTTCGGCTGAGGGTGATGTATGTGAAATCATTGTTCTTCATATGATTTTGAGGTGAACATGAAAGCAATTGCTGTTGCTCAATTCCATTGTAGAGGTAGCGTAAGCTGCTGCTATTTCACATGTTGAAGTAGCGGTTATCTCAGATTCTTTTTAATTTTTTTCTAAATTATAAGCATGTTTAGCCGCTGGATGCATTATATTAAGAGTAAGGTTGAACTTAGTCACTCCAATCTTGTTCTGGGGTCAAAATAAAACAGTTGTTTTTCATTTAGGTTGAGTAGAGGACAAAATTCTTTAATTTATTTTATTCATGGTAAAAGCGAAGTCATGGATTTATGTATCTTTTTTGTAAAGAGCTCATTATCTTAGTTGCTTTTATGTAATTTGAGGCAAAAATTGTTGGTTTTCCTGTTCTGCCATAGAAAAAAAAAACACCAATTTGCTTTTAATGTGCGCTAAGGCGAAGGTAAGATTATGTGCCTCTGCTTCTGAGCACACTTAACATAAGCTTCCAGCTTGTTGTTGAGGCAAAAAAAAAAAAACTGACTAACATTAGCATCATTGTTTTTAATTATCCTCTAATATCTACATCAGAAACCCTGTCTGTTTATCGTCTGCCAGACGTCGCTCGCTTCCATCTTACGTCTAAACGATCGGAAACAGGAATATATACATAAAAACTATCAACTGTATTGTTACGATGAGCTAGGAATTTTTGGTTTATTACGAAATACGCACTTACTCTCAAGGGGCGCATTCACTACACATGCCGCCAACTTCCACTCAAGCAAGTGCAAGGTTGGAGGGCGACTTGTGCAAACCTGCTTCCCCGCACACTGCGCAAGCCCAATCTCTCAGTTGCGCTGTAGAAAGCCGTCAGTCGGCAGCAGCAAGGAGGTATAATGCGTTGTTAACATATCCGTCTCTCCTAATCGTAAAAACTACAGAATCATTGGAAAAATAATGGATTTAACATTCGCCAGTTTCAACATCATTCCGTAAGACAGTTTAGGTATGTTGAATACGGTTAGGTATTTTTTTTTTGCAAGTTAGTTAACGCGAGTCGGACGCAAGGAGCTTCTAATGGAAGGAGCAAGCCCAAGCCCTCTCTGGGCGAGTAAACACATGGCTTTGTCACGTGATCGAAGCTGGCGTTTGGAGTCCTTAAAGTGTCTGAGGTGGCACTGGTCAGCACATATAATTAAGGAAGATACAGACAGGCAGTTCTTCAATATTTTTACAAGACAATCGTGTCTGAAGATTTATATCCCAGTGCTCACCCTGTTACTTTCATCATCAGATGGTATACAGCATGCAAGCTTCCTTTACATACTTCCATCCGCTCGGAATTAAGTCGACGGTTAATGGCTATAAAAATTTGAGCTCAGGACTCCTTCCTATACAGGCCGTGTGAGGCAATGCAGCTCTCCGACTGGATAAGCCACTCAGCCAGTTTAAGGGAAAAGTTTACTCGCAACGCTCCCGTAGGATAAATAGAGAGGGTGCGCTCCTTTCTATTAGAACCTCCTTGGTCGGACGCCACTTTTCTACTATACTGCCGTAACGCGTGCAGCGTATAGCAGCTGATGTTTTTTTTTTTTTTAATTTACCGAAGAATTGTATGGCTTCTGCGTATTTTATATACACTTTTGCTTTGATATTACTTCGCCGGAAGGGAAGTAAACTGTTTCTTTGGTCATTTAATGTTTTTCTCGGAAATCTTGTTTAAAAGTTTTTCTATCTCGGCGTTCAATTGCTCGCATCTGAGAGAATTTTTGTTTAGCGGTTTGAAATTATAGAAGATAGCAGAGCATTCGTAGAAGACGAAAATAAATCAAAAACTTTACGGTATTCACTTTTAGAAATCCATCTTTAGAATGCCATATTGTTCTCGATAAAACTCACTTGATTTATTGCATTTTGATGACGATAAACTTCTCTCTAAAAGTACTTTTAACACATGCGGGCATTTGTCGGTTGAATTCATCTGCTCTCTTACAAATCTTTTAACTAACGTTCTTTAAAAATTTTATCCTTCAGAGAGCTAAATAAGTTCGTAGATACCTTGATACATGTTTTGTGCAGCTGTAATGATTGTAGGACATGTAGAACATTCTGGAAGCCCAAATGATATGATGAAGAAACAATGTAAAATAGCTACTGATAAACGTACTAAGTTTCTATGACGTCACGAGCCCATTTTCCATGATGCACTACAGCTTGGCTCCGCCCCGTGGTTTAACCTGTTAGTCTCATAATCCTTAACTCAAATTGGCATGAGTTGGGGTTTGCGCACTGAGTTTTAGTTTACGGTATGTGTAGTGTGTGGGGCCCTTGAGACATATCACATTGTTTTGATAGTCTGTAGTTCCGATTAATGTATCGAGTACTTTTCTATTAGCCTGTTTTTATCCAAAGAAACAGTTATTAAGAAAAATAAAATTGAAAGTCGGTTTGATACGACTATTGCAGGCAAAGGCAGTATTATTCGAAACATCGAAATACGTTAAACGTTGCTGTTTGACGCGTGCATGGAGCTGGTCACAATTTTCCACATTCACAGCCAATCCCCCACCTGTTCGAAAAATCAGAATTTTGCCTCGTGACGCTTGCTTAAGCCAACTGACGTACTTAACAGCTAATATCTCCACGGAAAATCGTTTGGTATGCACACTATTTTCAGAGGGACACAACTAACATTTGGATCGCTGATTTGCTGCCAAAAAACACAAAATCGCTGTCGTGAGAACAGGCCTTATTCCCATATGAAGCTTACATGAATATTTTAATGTTATTTTAGTTTGGAGGTTACAGTCACCAAACGCTAGACAACAGGATGTGAAGACAAAAAAGGTAAAGTAAAATCAACTTGACCGTACCCCCAACTGGAAAACCCGCATCCACTGGTTTGTGCTGCAGATATAGGCCAACAGGCCCCAGAGGAGTATATACGGCTGCAGTCGCCCACAGATTGTATAGAGCTATGGCGCCAGTGGGGCAAGGCTCTGTGCGACAATCTTCGACCCCAACCCTCCCCATAGCTGGGGAATGTCAGTAAACCCACAGTAGAACCCAGACCGGATGCTGACTGATCACATCAAGCGCCGCCAAGATCTTGCATAGCTGGGTGCGAGGTGCGAGACTGCGCGCTTCAGCGTCAAAGACAGACGCTTTACTATGGTTTTCACTGGCCGTGTTACACTGTTTTTCGCTAATAATTCTTAAACGAATTGTCGGATCGCTATGGTATTTCAACACGAGGCCTATTAGCACCCCTACATAATTGATGGCCCGCATAGCATACTGCTATATGTGTTTACAGAGGAGTTTACTCGTGTATAATAAGCCTAGATCAAGCTGAAGGCAGGAAGTCGCTTCAAGACATTCGCACTACGCCCATTTGTTCAAAGAAAAGGGGAAAACTGTTTTCTTTGAATAACTAGTTTTCTGCTTCCAGGGGCGTGTTGCAATCAGACGCCGGTGTTACCCCCCAGTGTTACCCGGTGTCACCCGTGTAGCGGTGAATGCGACGTGAGATCTCAGCGCCCCCAAGAAGTGTTGTGGAATTTGCAGAAAACTCGTACCTAAACATTTTTGTCGGAGTCTTGTTATAGCTGTACTTTAGGGTAAAACGTTGAAAAAATACGCAAAAGTGCTTCAAATGCAGGAACTCAAGCAAGCTATGGCAGTCATACACATTTTAATACCAATTATTGTTAAATATCAAGTCAGTGGTTGTGAACAAAGGCAGTGTTACCAAGCTCATACACGTCAAAATTTTGGGGCGTGTTGCAATCAGACGTCGGTGTCACCCTCACAATGTTACACGCGTAGCAGTGAATTCGACTTTCGATCTCAACGCCTCAACAAGAGCTGCGGATTTTTGGGTAAGCTTAAACATATACATTTCTGGCGGAGCCTTATTAAGTATTTTAAGGCCCTCCTAAACATGCAAATAACTTGAACAACATAATTGCACAAATTATTTGACGAATGCTACAGACAGTACAATCATTTTGTGAAAAACTCAACTTCATCAGCTCCAACCACACTTTTGGCTGAGTCATTTATTTTTTACTTCGTCTTGAAATTTGTTTTTAGCGAATTAATTTTTATGACATCTTTCTTTTCATCGTCTGAAAATTTTTCCTCGCACTTTCCAAACAATTTTTCGCATTGTTCGTTTTTCTTGTTTCTGCTGCTTTAATCACTGTTAGTAAGGCACCATAATGCTGGTAATGACTTATATACCTAATCTTCGATAAACTGTAATAAAACTTTCGCTCGTCTTCGGGGGTTTTGGAAGACATAGTTTGGATACTAAAGGAGATCACAACACTAATCACGCGCTATGAATTTGGGAGAGAACTCAGACAAGTGCGGTTTGGTTGCGCAATCCTGCACTCAGACGACGCAAGCATTGCCAGTTTGCCAAAAAATATCAAACCGTTTTGAAATCACACAATCATTCTGCGCAGTCACTCAACCGCTCCCTACACGGTCAAAATGTTTGCGCAATCACTATGTTTGCGCAAATTATTTCTACGTAAAGGGGCTCCATTAGGTTAAAAAGTTAAGAAAGTTGCACAAAAGTGTTTCACATGCTGGAATTCAATCAAGCAATATATGGCAGTCATACATTTTGTCATACTAATTTTCGAGAATCATAGTTAATGTTGGTAAACAAAGGCAGTGTTACCCATAACACGATCATTAAACTTTGGAAGGTTGTCGT
The DNA here is from genome assembly GCA_001587735.2 of Parhyale hawaiensis. Taxonomy (NCBI): domain Eukaryota; kingdom Metazoa; phylum Arthropoda; class Malacostraca; order Amphipoda; family Hyalidae; genus Parhyale; species Parhyale hawaiensis. Next base: position 8,588,163 of record LQNS02277997.1, on the reverse strand, counting down.
CGGTGTCACCCGGTGTTTCCCAACCTGTGTCGCATATTGGAGGCCGGTGTAGCACAGGTGACACCGAAGGCCTGATTGCAACACGCCTCAAGTTGGACGTAGATCGAATGTGTTGAAGCGACTTCCTGGCTTCAGCTTAATATAGGCTTAATATACACGAGTGATATCCTCTGTAAACACATATAGCAATATGCTATGTGGGCCATAAATTAGGTAGGGGTGTAATAGGCTTTGTGTTGAAACACCATAGCGATCCGACAATTTATTTAAAAGTTATTAGCAAAATACAGCTAACACGGCCGGTGAAATCCATAGTAGTCTGCTGCTACTGCGAGTTGCGCTGATATGCTCTAGTTAGTGAGATAAGGGGTAATGAAATTACAAACACCAAGAGGATTGACGCTGAGAATAAAAAATACTTTAAAAATATATCAATTGAGCATTGGCATGTGATGAGGAATTTAAAGGACAGTGTTAAGTTAACTAACCCATTACCTCAAGCATTACCTCAAGCATATTTTGGAAGGTATCAAATCGTGTTATTCTGTCGTGAAATTGAGGATTACTGCAGGGTTAGGCAGCAATTTAGGCGCTGTTCTTTCTTTTTATATGGCACTTTTTGACACTAATTTTTCTTGTAAGTTAGAGACTTGCTGTATATAACAGAGATACTTGATTTGTAATAGGTATATTTGAGCAATAGGAGAGCCTCCTCTGTCATCGTGCGTTTCAGTGAGAAAGGTTAGGTAAGGCAAAGTTAGGTAAATGATCACTTGTGCTCGTTAACCCGCTAAGAAGATTCAGGAATTTATTTTCTGTCTTTTCATTCTAGCTTCAGCCACCAAGGTTCAACAGCACTAGGTAAGTTGCCTGGCGCTCGTGGAACGAGTTCTCCACTCTACAATACTTTTCTCTTCTGTAAAAATGCAAGGGTGACTTCAATGCATGAGTACAATAGTCTGATGTCCAGCTATAAAAGTATTATTTTATATGCGACTAGAAAGGGTGAATAAAGATAAAAAAAATAGTGAGCCGCAGACACTGGTATACTATCATGCCATATACTGTATGCTTTTGTTGCAATCGATGGTAGCTGATGTTTATGGACGCAGAAAAGACTATAGCCAGAGATCGGTATAGCATGTAATTAACTTCGCTCTTTAATTGCATGCTGGTGCCGAACACGACGGCCTTTGTGTCTCAGTACATTTCGTTCACCCTTCGTATGCAACTTGCATGATTGGGCTGCGCTTATACTGTTAAATTCACCCAATTCAAGTACATAGGTCAATTGTTGAAAAGCCAATTTCTAATCAGCATTTGGAGTGCAACTGGTTGCTATCTGCTATGTCCATTTGGAGTTCAACTGGTTGCTATCTGCTATGTCCTTAGCAAAAGATAGCAACAGAGTGATATGCCACCATTTGCCCTCTACATAGTTTTCTTCCGCGTAATAATGTATGAACGGAATAACAATAAGACTGATGTTCTACAATAAATTAGTCATTTCATCACAGAGCTCGAGGCCCTGTCTCAACAAAATGAAGGCCTTCCAGTTGAGGGCAAAGAACATAGACGGGTTTGCCACACCGACTATATATAATCATATCCGTTTTAGAAAAAAAAAACAAACAGGACAATAACTATGACGTTACAGGTGTCACCCAAGGCACATGTACAGTAGTCCAGAAACTCATTTATTTTCTTTTTCGAGTAGTTGCAACACTTTCATAAACGTAATGGGCTACGGTATAAGATAGATTCATGACAGCTTATCTTACAAGGCTTGAAATGGTTACTGGAGGCGACAAATTATATTTTTATAGCTCGTGTCAACAACTACGTCATATTAGATGAGTATTTTGGCTATTTTGAGTGGTAGTATATGTTTCCTAGAAGACGAAAATTATACAGGAAATGATTCACTACACAAGGGTATCTGATGCAAACATAGTTTTTTAGCCAGTCTCACAGTGGTGAACTTAGCATTCAAGCGTTGAATTGCCTCAGTTATTGCTTCTTTGTGATGCTGCACTTGACCATAGGTATACCAGTCCAAGCAAATTTCATTTGTCGTAGATCAAGAAATTAAATACCATGCTTATCCAGCCTCATATTGTTAAACTTCACTAAAAACTTTACGCAGTACTCAGTGTCGAGTCGCTGGCACCACTCACGTCTCTAAGCTTCCCACCCCTGCTCCACCCCTGAATATCGGGCGCGAATTTGTGATGGTAAGGCTGTTACTATTTTTCTATATACAAAACAGAGATTCTGATTGCCCCACCTCGTCCCTACACATCTCCCACCGTTCCGGACCATCCTCCTTTCCAGCGAAACATGACAAACGGGACCGTTTCTTACCCTTGGGAAGATGACCCTGAATGTAAAAGGTACGAACATCATTTTCATTGTCGTTATAATTTTGAGGAGTCCCCAATTTTTATACGGGGAAAATTATGCATCTATAATATATATATATATATATATGTAGTAAATTAATCTTAGAGTTCTATAAACTGATTTCTATCGCAGTATGTGAGAGTATAACATTACTTTCTTGCTACTACTATAACTACTGTATATATGCTTCCTAAAATTCACCTAAAAGTATACCTCGCATTCTGTTTCTGCTCATACTGGAAGGTCATTGACTGCTGTTTGTCAACAATTACTGAATCAGACGTTGTTGCTTTACTGGTTTTCGTAATCTCCACAAATTGTGAAAACCTAAGATTCGGTGCCTTTACATTCGATTTTTGGTTACTGCTTACAACAATAATTTATTGACGTCGTTTGTAATCAGGATTACTGTGAGATATTTTTAGTCTTTATTGATAGCGTGGCTCTGCTCAACATGTACTGTGTTGGTGTAGTCCCTTGTGCTTAAAAATGAAAGTTTCCTCAACCACACATTCCAAACAGGAAGCCCACGTGAGCTGGTTGGTGGTGCTGATGAATCTCCCCCAGGCGCCAGGATGTACGACAGCAGTAGACCAAAGATTGTCTCGACTATAATATTTTTGTGTATATATATATATATATATATATATATATATATATATATATATATTCTTATAGCGCGCGCCTTAACACGACGTTTCGTCTCGTTAGCCTACCAAAAGGCCATTAGCGCGACAAGATTCTTGTCAGCTTATTGAACCGCGACTTTG
>LQNS02277997.1:8540480-8554302 GCA_001587735.2 Parhyale hawaiensis | reverse complement strand
CAACAGTAAAGGATCTGTGGACTAAAATTGAAGAGGAATGGAAAAAAATAACTCCAGAGTTTTGTAAGAAACTTGTGATGTCGTGTAATCGTCGCTGTGCTAAAGTTATTGAAAATAAATGTTTTAGTACTCCATACTTATTGTTCTAAACCTAAAATTGACCATTGTTCCATGTTATTTGTTTGTAAAATTGTATTTAGAGACGATTGTTCTCTTATTTTGCACTGTTCAATTTTTGTTATTGTTTGTTTGATTTCTCTAATGTATTAAATATAGTTATGTCTGTCCTGATATTTTGTAGAAATATGTTAAATACATTCCTTAGGGCCCCATCAAAAGATTCATTAACCTACTCTACATGGTTAACCTTTATTTTAAAAAAATGAACATCGTTCTCTTATTTTGCCCGCTAGTCTATATAAGCACTTTTATGACAGACGCTGTGTTCTACATAGTCGATTATTACGGTCATGGAATGTACTCAATTTCATGATTGTACAATCGAAATACCAGAAAACACCCTTGAATACATCAGTCAGTCCAATAATATTCGTCTTTTCATATCAACTCCTCCAATATTCAAGAAAACTATCTCATACCCACAGCAACACGGTACTAGCAGATGCTGTGGTGACAATCAGTATCGCCAGATCGCGTCCGCCAACCAGAAGTGTGAGCTCTAGTTGTGCTTTGCCCGGTCGACATTTACTGTAGGGCCTTTCTGCTGCTGCTGCGGGGGTACTGACTTTAGCCAGAATAAAATTGTTGTGGGAGGGCAAAAAAAAAAAAAACTTACGCCACTGGCATCAATCATAGCTCCTGACGATCTGTCGTCGACCGCAGCCGTACGCTCCTCTGGGACAGTTGGTATGTTTCTACATAAAGTACAGCCCAGAGCTTGTGGTTTCCTAGATGTCATGTTCAGTCGAATGGACTTTACTTTTCATTTTACTATCACATAAGTCCATCGATATTATTTTGTCTTTCGAACTTTCCACTCAATATCACACTAATCCTTCAAACTTTATCCCTAAATCTCACAATTGTTTTTTAATTCAAGTACTGCTCCTAATTCAATTTCTTCTAATTCAGAAACTGTACGGTTAAAATACCCTTGACTTTACGAATTGTTCGAGAATCCCGCCCTTGGCACCAAAGGATAGGAAAATGCAAGGAAACAAACCCAAAACCCCTGAAATGCTGCACCACTGAAAAAAAAAAAAAATCATTCACGATTGACTTAATTCAACGTTGACTTGCAGCTTCATAGAGCCGAACACAGATCCTAACGTGACAGTTCGTTTTTGGCGTCATCATGGTTATGCTCAACTGAGAGCCGACTAGGCTGATTACTAAGGCATATTCATTGGTAGAGGAGCGTATCTGATAAAGCAGATAATAATGAGGAACATCAGCCATGGCCCACCACGCAGTTCTTGCATTTCCGTCAGTATTAACACAAACTGCAACGTGTGTCCACCGCCGTCGCCCCTGGTCGGAATGTGGAGAGTCCATAGATTTGTTACTCGCTGCGGGATTTTCTTGGTTGTATTAGCAATAGGTTCTATGTTGTTCAGCAGGTAAGTTAACCCCTTAATTTATACGTAAATCTTATGATTCTCTAAAAAATAACATTGTTCAGTACATATTCTGTTCCTGAGATAAAAAAGCTAGATGCGATCACATAGAGCCTCTATACTCCGGGCAATGTTTTTTTTTATATCACGTTCTTATATAGTGGTACAGTCTGACACACGCAAAAGTAGATAAATTGGAAGAACTTTAGCATGAGTCCGATAATGTTGGTGACGGTGTAGTAAGAAAATCAACTTTCGAATGTGTCTCTGTGTCATAGAGAAGAGGAGAAGAGGCAGCAGCAAAAAATCAAGAAGGTAAAGAATTCTTATTCCCTGGCGTTCGACAAACGATCGACTGAATTGATGTCCAAAGTCCTATAGTTTTTTTCGGTGGCCATAAGTTTTTGTGCGAGCTTTAAGTGAAGTGTCACGGAAATCTTGCAGAGTGTCGTCAACACATAATATTAATAATCCAGATAGGGAGCTCGTTCAACTATATTATTGTTTATTGTAATTGTTATCTTAAGAGGGAGCTCATCCAACTATTCTGGTGTTTGTTGTAAGTGAATCACTATATGAAATAGGGTTTTTTATAGATTATAGATATCAATTGAAATTTTATGTTTCTGTAACGATAACTGAGAAGTAAAAAATAACTTAAATTTTCATGAAATTACTATTATCGTATGAATAGCGACAATGTTATATCATATTAATAATCAATAAATGAGAACAATCTCTGTCGTGAAACTAGCAGTTGATAATAATTACATACGTATCTTGAAACTGATAGTGAGGTTGCGAGTTAGAATGTCTGTGCCAGCAGCATATGTTTTAAGACCGAGGTAAAAAAAAAACGATGCATGAGTTTCATCGTTAGAAAGTTATACTGATCTTCTTCATTTTTCGCATGATTTCTGGGTATTTTTTTTTTTTTTTTTGCAATATGCTATTATATAACAGCATAGTGATGCACATAACGATGCTATGACGCTGTCATAAATGAAATATCAAGCTGGCAGATACTTTTCAGGAGAACGTGACTCCGTGACAATTTTTTTTTTTTGCCGCCGCTGAAGCAAATTTATGTTCTTTGCTTCTGTGGCGGCCCTTACTTTTGGCAGGGATGCAAACTTATTTCGCTTCACTACATTAATTTTTCATCTCTTTCTCTTTTTCAGTAAAAGCTTCGAAACTTCAAACCTGAGCATAAGTACGAGAGGTAAAGTTAATTATAAAGACTAGCCGCACCCGTGGGAATTCCACGGTTAGTGAATATTTTTACTTACCTTATTAAACCTGAGGTAGCACTTATATCTAAGCCACCCCGTCTGAACTAACATCCGCCGCTTAACCGAGGCTATCCTCAAGCAGTCCGTCTACCTTACGTCTCGTCTAACTTTTCCTAGTATTTCTCTTTCATCCCTGAATCAATTGTTCAGTCACCAACGAATTCTCACTTGTGTTTTGATAAAGACATAGAAATGCGAAGGCACATCTGGCAACATTCGCTTATAGTATGTATTGGCACGCCTTTTCTGTGCTCTGTTTCTCACAGTTAACAGATAATTTAGCCTTCCATAAGGTTATACGTTCTAATTTTTTGTCGGTGTTTCGAATGTTTTCTCATTATTTCGGAACCAGTGGATACTGATCAGTAGCCCATAAGTTTTCTGCTTTGTTGATTGTGATATCGCTACATAGTAGCTAAAGGAAATATATTCAGTCAACTTCTCCACTCGCAAGTGGGTCATCTTCTGTGCTCAAGATGTCATTGTGTTTGCTCAGGCATCACACTGTAGACTGCAGAGGCGGATGCTTTGGCGGCAGTGCAATCGCTTCAAAGAAGACTTCATAGAAAAAAAGCCCAACACTACCCTTTCTGTTTACCCGTTCCGTATCATAGCTACGCAACTGGCCTTATTAGAAAGGCCATCCGCCGCCTGTAAAGCGAATAGAATGTGAAAAAAAAATGAAAACCCGTAGGTAACACCTTAACACCTTTATTTTTCTCTCATACATTATGTCCGAGGCTAAAAATCTTACATTATACAGAAGCAGTAAGATACAGGGAAATGATTCATATTTGAAGCCAAATCTCTAAATTTGTTCTATCTATTATTGAAGAGCATTACACAAAAGGTAGATACGTACGTACTAGCGTATTAATATATAGACTATCAGCACCCGTGAAACTTTCACGGTATAGCAACGCGCTTCAGATCGATCAGTGAAACCTTCAGATTGTACCATGGCAATCCCCATCAACTTCTCAAACAACACCGAGATTCGATGTATGATATCTTATACGACCAGCTGCCCCTGTCTAAGTGGACCCGTGGGGCATTTTTATTAGCTGCTCTGTCTAACTGGCAGAGTTCGGATCTCCAATTATGATACGATGGCAAATCGAAGGTATTTTAAAAATGCAAAGATTTCAAACCACAAACATCGAATAAAAGCAGCATTCTTATCACCTCGGCCTGTGTGCGATTTTAAAACCAGTAATACTATCCCTAGCTGGTAAAAGGTGCGAAATGTAAGGCCCATGTTATTAATTGACATTGTTAGATCTGGGAAATGTATTAAAATAAACTTTGTCCCCCTCTTGTAGGCGCCAATCTACTTGGCATCAACGGCCTGGATTATTTGCTTTACCAAGGTCTTGTCACTGAGCTTTACGATGAGGGGGTTGTCGACACAATGACATAGTACCATCAGTTTATTCAAAAAGGGCTCAAGAAAATAGCGTTGCAAACATTGTGTGTCCTGTATAAAATAAAATGGAAATGTTTAGCTTGAATACAAATACCGTACAAGAAATCTATCAAGAATTACCTGTTGATGAGTTAGCAGAAACAGCTAGAGACTCGAGAACACTCGAAGATTACGCAGCTATTATACTGTCCTAGGCATCTCTACTGGCAATCCAATGGAAGGAAAAGGAAGGAACACGTAGTATGTCGATAGAAATGCGGGACTCTTGTACCTAGGTGGACCAACACACAAGGTAACTTAAAGTCGGGAAAGAGGAGGAAGAACAGATTAGGATACAGCCAGCAAAGTACTAAATCAGGAAGGAAGCAAAGTGGGCTCGAAAGAGAGACGTCCCAAAGGCCTCTCTAATGTCTAGATCAGACTACACATTCCCCCTGGGTCGCTGTTCCATAACGCAGGATAGGTGAACCTGGTTAATCTAACCCTAGGGCTACTTGCCAGTCCTGGGCTCCCAGGGGAGACTGCACAAATCTATCTTTTTAGTAGCCCATTCATTAACTTCCACTAACTTGGTACACAGCGTAAAATACTTCGCACTAAAGCATGTCACTGCACACCATGGGTTATTCTATAAATATATGTATCACTTGTAAAGGACGGGATAGAAGAAGAAAGGCCAAATAAACCTTAAGGATGAGAAACTAGAAGAAAGACGGAAAGAAACAGAAAGACATGCGACGGGCACTGCAATTCTGTGAGGGCTCAGCAGCTGGTCTATCTGGAAATAATTCTTCTTCTACAATATAGGGGTTGAGAACTGCGGCAACACCCCTCTTTGTTTTAATGTTATCAAAGAAAATGAATGTTTCAAACTCTTAAGGCTGTTTTTCTGTAGTTTTAGCCTTATTTCATCATTTCATCAGTATCAGAAGTACAACCGATGACGATGCCCATCGTATGCCATCACCGATGGAATGTTCAGTCATTTCATCGGCCCATTTCTTCTTCATAACACCATTGCCGATTTAGAAAATGCACATCGCCGATTGTTTGATACGATTTCCATCGGAGTATCGGACCATCGCTGTCGCCGATGGATTTTCGCCATGTTCCATCATAACATCGTAGTTTTTCCGATGACGATGGTCTACACACCATCGCCATCGTACCAGGCTCTGCTAACTGGACCCGTAGATATTTTTTTAGCAGCAAAGTACGATACAGGTTCCAACAGATTTATACTTGAAAATTTCAGGTGCATGAACATTATTAAAAAGACCTGGCCACATGTGGCCGAGAGATCACTGACACCCGCCGTATCAAAGATTCGTCAGCTTCCCAAAGTCAACAAATCTCGAATGTTCTTCTATCTATTAGTGATGAAGAGCGTGACACAAAAGGTAGGTGGGTACGTAGGTACTAGTGTATTAATATATAGATGCCATCGATTGGTGAGTGAAATAAGTGAAATCTTGACTTAACCGGAACTTCAGACAGAAACGCCGGCATCGACCCATTGAATTTAAGTTAACAATTCACAGATTTTCCCTTGAGACTTCCAAAAACTCCATTTTGCTACGGGAAATCAAGCTTTCGGCCATCTTAACATAATCGCGAGATTTCTAGCGCCGGAAACACTACGTACCCAAGCGGCGAATCCAATGCTTCTGTCTCAAGTTTCAGACACGTCATACAATGTGGGCTTAGATGAACTCAGATTTGATGAGCTTACCATGATAACCAATTACAACGATTGCGACGTCTGTAGCACAACTGCGATTCCGGACCTGCTGCAGATTGCAAAATAGCTTATCTTTTATTGTTATATAGAGTAAATATAATGAATATGCTTATAGAATCGTGGAGAAGATCATGTGAGCAAAATGCTATGAGTGGTCCAATTACATAGTGTTATGGCACAGCAGAAACACCTATTATGGACACTTCGATTTTTGGATAATTCCGATACGGTTTAACAAATACACACAATCAAATTCCGCAGAAAATGCTCTAGCGCGAAATTCTATCCATCCCATGAACTTTTTATTCTAATTTCTCCAGGTATTCTACACCCGCCTCAATCATCTGCTGCATACCATCCATACAGACGATCTTAGACTTAAATCGAAGACCAGCGCCACAGAATTTGAAACACAGTAAAAATTTTCCCCAGTCATTTATACCGTGAGTAGGAATGTTACCGCTTACATCATCTTTTGTAGGGTTACCATTCCAGATTAGATCAGATAGCTGGCAGTAGACGGACCAACAGACCCATTCCTAGAGAGCTGCCGGGATTTACGCTCCGGCCCTGCATGAGCTATTGTCATCGTATCAGCATCATTTAGATATATGAGGAAGAAAATAAGAAGAGGTTACACTGAGTCGCTAAAGCAGATTTTCTTTTCCATATTATTCCGTCCATTGCCATGTGTTCTCAAACTATTTTAATCATACTTTTCTGCTCTACATTCCTTTCTTTGCTCCTTAGTACGACTATCACCCTTTCAGTTTTAGGGGATAATTTGGATATCCTTAATACGTATAGGGAGAAACAACAGGAGTCAAGTTTGACTTGGAGCTGCAACTGCTGGTAGGTCATATATAGGTGGAAGATTAATAATTATTCGAGAGCAGTAACGAATACGGTCAAATCTAATGCGTTACTGCACTACCGTAGTCATATTAGCCCTCTAATTGCTGTCAGACTCGCCCGACTTGACGCATGATTATGGTATTAGTTCTAACTATTTTCATTTGCATGACGAATTACAATTTCTTAGTGCATACTTTAATGCCAATGGTTTTCCTCTAGGACTCATTAATTCCCATATTAAAAAATTTCTAGATAATGTTCTCTCACGCCGACCTCACCTGCTGAAGAAATGCAGTATACCCTGCATTTTAGTTTTCCATATTTTGGTCCGCAGTCAGATAAATTACGAGCAGAGCTCATGGAGATATTGAACCAAAGTTTGAGCAACATCCGCTTTAGAATAATTTTGTCTAATAAGTATACTATCGGTTCTCCTTTTAAATTCAAGGACGTGCTTCCTGCTGGCATGAGAAGATCCCTTATCTATGAATTCAGTTGTGCCAATTGTGCATCTTGCTACGTGGGATTTACTTCCCGCTGGCTCNACATGCTGGCCGAAGTTCACGTACCGGACTCCCCCTAGCTAACCCTCCCCATTCAAACGTCAGACTCCATGCAGAGAGGTGTGGTGCTCCCGTCAGGCTAGAAAATTTTAAAATACTCTCTGGATCTCCGTATTTCAGTGATTTGAAAATATTGGAATCCATTTTTATTCACAAGTTGAAACCGTCCCTTAATGATATGCAAAGTTCATTTCCCCTAGCGATTTTGAATTAGGTTTGTTCTTACTTACTTTTGTACGTATATATAGGTTAGAATTTCTATTGAAAATTGCTTTCTCTTGTTTCAGAAAGAAAATCATGTTCTTAGATTCCACTGATGATGGGTGAATACCCGAAACGTCCGTTTTTACTTGGATTTTAATACTAGTATAGTAATAATAGAAATGTTTTATCTATTATTGGCCTTTTTGTTCATAATATTCCAAACCTGTTTCATCTTAAGCTGTGTACGTATGCACGAATTCGACATTGATGGTTTTCATGGAGCAACTATTTTCATTTTATCTTATTTTTCAGAGAAAAGCGAGATGTCGGCACCTAAGCGACATTACGTGCCTCCTTCCATCCCTGATCATCAGCCATTCCAACGTAACATGGCCAACGACACTGTATTCTATCCCTGGGCAGATGACCCGGAGTGTAAAAAGTGAGTTGGACAGAACATTCCAGATGAAAGGCCTGTTCTCTTTAAAAGTAAACTTCACCACATACTCTAATCGGCAATTCACATGCACTGGTTCATGATACATATACGGTAGATGCTAGCTAGGTTCCAGAGGAGCGCACGGCTGCTATTGGCTACAGATAGTTAGAGCGATGGTGTCTGAGACAGAAGGCTGATGTAAAAACTATAGCCCCTGCCCATCCTGCTTCCTAGATACGACAATGCCTAAAAAGCGAGTAGGTGCCTATGCTATTCCCCTCAAGAATGGGTCCTGTTTGTCTCTCACTTCGGCTGATGCATTTACGTTATTGTCAATCGCTACAATTATTATCTTTATATAGTGTTCTTCGTTGCGGTTGCTAAGTATACACTAGTGATATATTCACTTTGCTCAAATTGGTCAGTTCCCTGAGGGAGTATGGCTTTGCTGTCACTTGCATACGATTTTTTTCGACAAGTAACGAACTAACCAGTCGTGACTTTATATATCACATGCATTGAAGCTAGGTTTTTACATGCACTGTAGGTGGAGATAATTCGCTGCTGGCTTGCTCTTTAGTGGCTAATTGCGGTCCCACAGGAGACACCCAGCATCTTGACTCCACGCACGTGTGGGGACTTGCGGAACGCCACCTCGACTCCTCCGAAGACCCACAAGGTAGCTAATTTCTGTACAAACGTGAAGGTTCATTACAGGTGCACCAGGCTAATTATCATTAGTTAACAAGGGGTCTCTCCCCTTAAAGTTCCAGTTATTTTAATATACTAATTCTTCTGAGTGCTTCAAGTAGGCATTTTTCGTCCTTTCCAGCTACGATGTGAGGCTGGGTGTAGACATTCCTCCCATCTACCTCATTTCCTTCCCACGTTCGGGTAACACTTGGACTAGGTACCTTACCGAAGGAGCGACAGGCATCTTCTCAGGATCTGTTTATACAGATACCCACCTTTATAAACTAGGTGAGTGGACTATACTCCCGTAGCCAAATCTACAGACTGAATTGCATGTACTTTGACAGTGAACTTTACGTACGCTCTATGTTTGAAATAAAATAGATTCATCGTAGTTCAACTGCCAAATCTGCCAACAAGGCGAGGTTCTGGTTATTTGCAAGGATTACGGCCTCAAAAAAGCTCTTATTCAGCGAATTTGCATATATTTATGGAATCTATCTACTTTACAGCAAAATGTTACTTTCCATGACCCATGTTTGCCTAATCCCCCCTTCTTATTGGCAATTCTGGCATGCAACAATAATAATATATTACCATAAAACATTGTGTATAAAGAAAACCTGTAGAAAAAGAAACCAAGATACTACTGTATTGGGGCATCATCTGCCCTTCGCAGCTGGTGAATTGTATAAAGACAAAATTTCTACCATTAAGAAAATCAGCAGGTCACAATTTTCATTTGCACGAGATAGAAGTGCAGGTATAACGAATTCGCAAAATTATAAGAGCTGGTGTATTTTTTAATAGCCATCTCGGAAATCAGGTGCGTGCAACGTATAGGTACTGTTAATTATTTCATTGGCCGTAAACGACATGGTTTTTTGCATGCCTCATTCCTAATAGTAATGACCTACATACCATGGGATGGTCAGTGGAATTTTCTCGAGTTTGTATCTACTTTACTTCTCAGTGAAATAAATATACCCCCTCGGAAATCAGATACAAATATGTATAGCTCATTCAAAAATAAATTGATGTCGACTATGACATGAAAAACTTACATTAGGCTGGTAATAATTGATAGCTAACTCATTCAATAAGAAAATGCGGAGTATCTTTTCACTGAACACTATTAATTCTATTAATGAACGAAGTAATAACTGATGCATAAATGTGCAGGGTATTTGGGAGAAAGACAGTCACCCAAAGATAAGACGACACTACTAATCAAAGATCACCTGTTCGGTGGTAAAAAACCTCCACCCAATACCCCTGTCATCTTCATCATCCGTGAGCCTAAAGAGTAAGTGTTCTTCTATCAGTATCTAAGTTTTGAAGGCCATTAGGGTCATCAGTAACGGTTGTGATCAGCATTACCATATACTCTATATCGTATTATGCAATATCATTTAGCTGATGTGAAAGAAATATTAACGCAGCATAACAAACCTTCTCTTGTCTTGTTTCCTTGTCGTAAAGTTAAGAACTTCCTCTAAGGCACTATCAGTCACTACTATTAAACATGCAACTGGAAATTCTCTAGCAAGTTTTGTTTTTCTACTTAGATATTCGTACGTAACACTCTCGTAGGAATAGCATTATATGGCCCTTTTAAAAATGTCAAGAGCGGGCGTTCTGTAGGAACAGCTCTGATGAAATACATGCAAGAAAGAGCACGAGATTACTTGAAAATGGGACGTGATAGATAAAAACTGCCTCCAGAGTAAACACTGAATAACCAAGTGAATGAATTTCAACAACAAGTTCATCGCTCTCCCGTTTAATCATCGCACTTAACAAGTATTAATAGAGCTGTTATTATTGCAAATTTCTCTTCTCTCAATAATAACTGTCATTCAACCGATATACAGGCGCTGGGCAACATCCAAGTTTTGATGGCAAACACGTAGAAGAACAACGATCTCAATCCTTTTTGATTACATTGTTAAGCTATTAATCATTTGGACAGTGTTAACTGACACAATATGGACTGAAGTATTACTGTTCAAGTATTAATAAGCTTATTTCAAAGAGTTTGTATATCATCTCTAAGTTTTTGAAAAAGAAAGTGCAACAGAACTTGCACAAAACTCAGCATGCTAGCCATGAGACTATAGATATGAGGACACTATAATAATAATAAGCTCATTTATTTCTCATCTGGAGACTGTGTCCGACAAGGTTAGGACACAGTATCCTGAGGTTTTCATGCTTAGTACTAACATAAGAATAATACTAAAAATTAACATAAGAGACAAATGACATTAAATTTGCAGTGATCTACTAGTGCAATGCCCGCATCTAAGTAAGGAGATGATATTGACATTATTTGCCGTTGAGAGGAACGTTGGTTACACAGAAGTGGTGTGAAAAGTATTTTTTCTTTTTGAGAGAGAGTATGAAATACAGTATGCAGCCTAAAGTGAGCTAGGGCAAGTAGTTGCTGATTAAAAAAATGGTACGTTTACAGAAATCAAAAAAAAAAGAGGAGAAAAGTGCGATGGAAAATTTAGATTACATAGACCAGCTAACCATATTAAGGAGTGAAATGGGAAACAGACATGTATTACAAGAACTAACTAGTGATGATAATAATTGAAAAAACTTGAGTTAAGATAGAATAGATTATATTAGAGTGAAATAGACAATGCACATTTCCAATTTAGTTCATTATATAACCGTGATTTCCCTATTTGTGATAGACAAGGATTTATTGATGTAAAACAGCCTGTGGGGCATTAGAAAAGGATAGTAAGCAGAGATCACGTTAGAAGATATGAATTAACTAAGATGTTTTCTATGCTCGAGAGAGTGTCTGTCACGGTTACCTTAAGAATTTTAGGAACACATACATTATTATGTTCCATACATTATTATGCAAGTTATCTAGTCTTTTGGAAACGGCCAAAAAATAATTTTAGAATTAAAAATTGATAAATATTCTACTATTAAATATGCATTCCACAGAAGTGTGATTGTAATTCTATGTGTAAGTGATCGACCTTTTTTTCTGGTGCAAGGGACCTACTTGCACGTATTCTTCTATTGCAATTTTACACTGGACATAAAGGAGGATATGTACCAGCATATATACTGTATTTGTATATATCTATACCGGGTCAGCTGTAATAATGGCGACATAATATTGCGATAATGTTAAAAATTTTATTTCCAAGCTAAGTACTCAGTTTCAACTTCACTTTGAACGTAATCTTTTGTATGATATATATCAGAAGTCATATTGTATCAAAACTAAAGTAAACGATGGTTGTTGATAGAAACATAATCCTAGGTATCGCTTGATAAATGAGGAGAGAGTAATTCGCACGTAGAAAAAAAGCTGCACATTCGTCATAAAAGAGTCTGGAAATCGTGAAAAGTTTAAAAAAACTGGCAAAACATTTCAATCGTTTAGCCCAGAACACTCAAACTCTCAACAACGTCAGGCGAAAAAAAAATAAATAAATAAAGAGCAATCCACGCCGTTCTGCTATAAATTTAGCCAGAGAAGCAGGAGTTAGTCAGGAGATCTCAAGGTACATATATCGTCATAAAATACCGAAAAGGCTGAAACTTTCGACAACATATAAACGTATGAGGTTTGATAAAAGTCGGCGCATCCTCAACCTCTTGGAAGATGGCATGCTACCCAGTATGGTTTTCAGCAATAAAAAGAAATTCAGCGACGTTGTTGTACCCTGAATTTGGGGTAGAGATAGATCAGTGGGAGGCAGACTAGTGGCACTACGCCAGAGTTCACTGTCCGTAAAGATCTGGGCAGCAATCACTGCCCCTAACGGTCATTTTTTATTGATTTCTCATGAGTAAAGCTTCGAACAGTTAGCGTAACATTTCTGACGTAGAGGAAGCAGACCTGTTTCACTGGGTACGTGATCATTTCGGTGGTGCGCCTGGGGCCCTACAACAAGACTGCTCCATCACATGGCTCCAATATAACTCAACGCTGGATCCATGCTCACATTCCAACGTTCCTGAGCAAAGAAGACTGGCCCACGAGAAGCCCGGATTTGCACTCGCTACACTTTTTTACGCGGTTCATCTTAGAAAGGAAGGTCTGGAGAACCTAATATGATTAGCTTGACACCTTGAAGTTTAAGCTGCGTGTAGAATGAGCCTTGATTTCGTAAGAAGAGCCCTGTCCGTCCTGCGAAGCTTTCCTATAAAGATTGAAGTCAACCATTAAAAAAGAGGCAGCGATGTTGAATAATTTCCTTTTATTATTCTTAAAGTGTCTTGAGTTCTAAAGTGGTGGCAATAATGATAGCACAATTGAGAATTTTTCGATAACTTAGAAAATGCAACGCCATATCATGTGAAATCTTGACATAAAAACCTTATTTCAACTAGTTGCCTATTTCTTATCATAGTTTCCCAATAAACTATTTGATTAAACTTTTATGATGAAAAGTATAAATTTGTGTTGGAATTTGAGTGGAAATAAAGATTATTATTATTATTATCATTGCTATTAAATCACACCAGACTGGCGACGCAGGAACGGAGAAACTCCATGAGGTTAACAAACCCCCACGCAACCAGCCCAGCGGGTGGAGAAAACAAAAGAATGAAAAAAAGAACCGAAATCACAGAATAGCTCTGTGTACAGATCGTTTAAAGCCGCCAATACCAGCACCAGCATAGACAGAGCCATCAAGACCATTCCAAACATCCACACACGATGGAAAAAACGAGCGGGAATACTGGCCCGTACGGCATCGTAACGGTTCCAAGGCAAACTCATGTAGAACACCAGTCCGCCGAGTATACCTCACCCGAGCATGTGGATCCGGAAGAAACTCAGACAGTGGATGACTGGGACAGTTATAGATTTTATACAAAAACAGACCCCACCAACTCTGCGACGATGCGCCAGATCACAGGTCACAACACCACCCAGCATGAACACACATCGACGAACCACTTTGTCAAGCAAACACAGATGGCAATCGGCAGCAGAACCCCAGACTACAGAGCAGTACTCCAGAAGAGGGAGGACAAAGCAATTAAA
>LQNS02277997.1:8509577-8526282 GCA_001587735.2 Parhyale hawaiensis | reverse complement strand
TGCTGCATAAGATGTCATGAGAACAGAATAGATAAAAGAAACACTGCATCAATGAAAATATATGTAGTATATGTCAAGCTTCACTTAGTTGGAACGTTCAGTTTATCCACTGCTAAAAACCTTTCTTCGCTATAATGTGCCGACGAGAACATAGCTTCTTTAATATTCGTTGCATTATTTTTTTAGCAGTAGTTGGTGGAATTACAATATTTTACTACAGGTGAGTGGCCAATTTTGACTGGGGGGGGGGGGTCTCTGATGTATTTTACAGTTGAGTGGTGAGTGCTGTAACAATTTTTGATTTACAATGCGCGTACTTTTAAATTCTTCGTCGGTGAAAGCAAACTATTTTGCTCTTGTTTTATTCTAAGATAAGATATTTGGGGCTCATTTTATTTTGAGCTCAAGGCAAGCTCATTTGTTTTTAATATTGTTGAGGTAGAGATGAAATGCTATTTGCATTATGAAGCAGAGTTCATTTTCTAGTGCTCCGAGATAGAGATGGTGTTACTGACTTTTATCTAATGCTAAGGTATAGAGACAACTCTTTGTTTATATATATATACACAATGCAAAGGTAGAAAGTTCGATTCCTATATCTATTTTAAGCAAACATGATCAATTACTTTTGTTTAGGCCACTGTGAAGGCGAAGTTATCTGGTTCTATTTTATCCTTTGATGAGCTTTCTTTTTCATCTATTGATGTTAATATATATAAAATGAATGCAATTGTATTCAACTCATTTATTTCATGTTTATCTTGATGTAGAACTAAGCTTATTTATTTATGTTGATCAGGATGTAAGATACTTTACTTTTCATGTACGTTGATGTAGAAGTAAGACCCGTTTCCTATTTACGTTGTTGTAGAAGTAGGTAGGATCAATTATTCCCAATTTATTTTGATATGAGAGTAAGCTCATTTGCTTATTCATTCTTTTGTATTACAGTATGTTGATGTATGTAGAAGCAAGTACACTTGCTGTTATTTATTTATATTCAGGTAGAGGTAAATACAAGTACCTACATTCACTTTATTCTCCAGTGAAACATTATTGAATAGCAAATTATGGGTCAATCTTACTTGGCAACTGATAAGGTATATAAAAACGAGTACCAACGAATAAAATCTCATATTGAACGTTTCGATCCCTGGCGGGGCCCTGTAATCCAGCTTCCTGGAGGCTTGGTTAAGTACACGATCCTATATTTTTCAGATATTTTATTGCTGAAGATGACCTAAATTTGTGGTCGAAACGTTCAATATGAGATTTTATTCGTTGGTACTCGTTTTTATCTACCTTATCTGAAACATTATTATTATGTCTTTTTTCAGGGTACTTTTAAGTTCATGTTCATGTCAAAGTCAGTTTTCAGAAACGAATAATAATTATTGAAACATATATGGTTACCCTGAGTAGAACATTTTACCGCAGGCTATTCCTGTATTTTTTTAATTTTTTACCGAGCACGTATCCACATACTGAATATGCGTTCAATCGATTTTTTGTTTATCTACCTCTTTTTTTATCTTAGTAGCATATTTCAAAAAGTTACGGACGGATCTTCATAAAGTTTGCAGGAATTGTTGGGATGTTACTAGGAGCGAATGACCTTTTTTTGTGTTGATATGACTGTCCGTTTGTTTGTTTTTATGTTTGTCAGTAACAGAATTTAAAAAGTTGTGAATGGACCTGAAAGAAATTTGCTGAAATTCTTAGGACTACAAGTTTACTTTGCTTTTCTACCTCTCTAAAATATGTCTTTGCTATTGCACTAAGTTTACTTAACACTATCCTCGAGTAAAAACAAGTTACTGCCCTAGTGACAAAACATTGAAAATCTACGTCGACGTTTCAGCATCTTACTAGTGCCATTCATTGGCACTTTGGTTTTGGAGAAGCTGTGTAAAATACGGAAACAGTCTTTAACTATTTCAAAGGGTGGAACAGCCATATGGTGGTCATAACTCAAGTGCTTGTAGATACTATTGGACGAATATCTATGTTGCTTTATGCGGGTCTCGAGAGCGTTCGTCGTATGACCAATGTAAGCAGCATTACAGCTGCTCTCGGAACAAGTAAACTGGTAAACAACTCTCGCTCTCGAGACATCGGTTTGAGGTTGACGGGTGGAGAATGAAGATGATAATTTGAATGGTTTGAAGTAGGGGTGCAAAGATACAGTCTTATGCTCATCGACAGGTTTAACATGCTTCTTGATTATTGATTTCAGAATTTTTCTGTCAGTTTTGAATGTGGTTAGGTTAGTTAGCTGCACAAAGAATGGTATTTCTTGGGATTCACTGCTTGTTGTAGGAAAAATATATTTGGCAATGCAGTTGGATATTACCGTTACTACTACTGCTTGCGTATAATTACTATTTACGAAAACTTGTTTCAACCGTCGGATTTCGCCGTCAAGTATTTGCCATTTCGAAGAATATTTAAAGGCTCTATTCACAGGAGTTCCGACTAAGGACTTTTTATATGCGAGTCACAAACGTCACAATCCCCTTATTAATGTCAAGTACAATGAATCATATAGTCTACTAAAACTCCAATAGTCAGACTCGTTCCAATAACGCCTGGAACAGCCCCACTTACCGTCATGTTACCGTCTAGATGCACTACAAATTTGTTGCTGCTGTTACGGCAATCGCAATGCCTTGTCTGCAGATATTTTCCTGCTGAACATTGTTGTAGGTCCTTGTATATCTATATCTTGGTAAATACTGTATCTTGTGAAATTTATCTCTATATATTTCTATTTCAGATTTTAATAGTCTTGAGAACGGCACTAGTAAGATGCCGAAACGTCAACGTAGATTTCCAATTTTTTTGTCACTCGGGCAGTAGCTTGTTTTTATTCGAGGAAAGTGTTAAGTAAGCTTAGTGCAATAGCAAAGACATATTTTAGAGTGGTAGAAAAGCAAAGTAAACTTGTTGCTAAGATAAAAGCTGATATATCATACTTGAATTCTCAGGACTGTTAAATGTCACCTATTATCAACTATTGGTGATGATCGGTTCGTCCGTTGAGTGTGTGATTTACATTATGTTTGCCAGTATATATATATATATATAAAACTCGAAAATTAATGAACAGTTATTCATGAAACTTCAAGGACTTGCTAGCAATATTAAAAGGCACAAACTACCAAATTTTAGGGGTGATCGGTTCTTTTTTTGTGTGTTTAATTAATGTGCTTGTGTCAGAGTTGGTCAGAACATAACTGAAAAAGTCACGGAAGTATCATCAAAAAAATTACAGGAATCCTTAATACTACTATCACGAGGCGCAAATGACCAAATTTTGGGGATGATAAAAAAATCTTCTTTTCAAGATCAATTTGATTCTTCGTTAACGTTGCTTTGCTTGTCGAAGGCATGAGCTCTCCGAGGCCTTTAGTTTTTATATGCTTAGATGAATGTAAACTCATTTAGTTCTATTTTCGGCTGAAGGTGATGTGTGTGAAATCATTGTTCTTCATTTGGTTTTGAAGTGAACATGAAAGTAATTGCTGTTGCTCAATTCCATTGTGGAGGTAGCGTAAGCTGCTGCTATTTCACATGTTGAAGTCGCGGTTATCTCAGATTCTTTTTAATTTTTTTCTAAATTATGAGCATGTTTAGCCGCTGGATGCATTATATTAAGAGTAAGGTTGAACTTAGTCACTCCAATCTTGTTCTGGGGTCAAAATAAAACAGTTTTTTTTCATTTAGGTTGAGTAGAGGACAAAATTCTTTAATTTATTTTATTCATGGTAAAAGTGAAGTCATGGATATATGTATCTTTTTTGTAAAGAGCTCATTATCTCAGTTGCTTTTATGTAATTTGAGGCAAAAATTGTTGGTTTTCCTGTTCTGCCATAAAAAAAACACCAATTTGCTTTTAATGTACACTAAGGCGAAGGAAAGATTATGTGCCTCTGCTTCTGAGCACACTTAACATAAGCTTCCAGCTTGTTGTTGAGGCAAAAAAAAAAAACTGAATAACATTAGCATCATTTTTTTCATTTTCCTCTAATATCTACATCAGAAACCCTGTCTGTTTATCGTCTGCCAGACGTCGCTCGCTTCCATCTTACGTCTAAACGATCGGAAACATGAATATATACACAAAAACTATCAACTGTATTGTTACGATGAGCTAGGAATTTTTGGTTTATTGCGGAATACGCACTTACTCTTTAGAGGCCCATTCACTACACATGCCGCAAATTTCAACTCAAGCACGTGCAAGGTTGGAGGGCGACTTGTGCAAACCTGCTTCCCCACACACTGCGCAAGCCCAATCTCTCAGTTCCTCTGCAGAAAGCCGTCAGTCGGCACCAGCAAGGAGGTTGAATAGAGATATTAAACCTCCTTATGCAGTACAAGTTGCAAGCTCCCCCCACAGAATTTCGGGAAGATTTGATCAGCTCCAATTCCGACTCATGCTTGGAAATTTGGCTTCAGTTGGAGCACGGGAGTCCCCACACACTACCCAATTTCAAGGATTATGAGACTAACAGGCTAACCCACGGGGCGGGGCCAAGCTGTAGTGCATCATGGGAAATGGGCTCGTGGCGTCATAAAAATTTAGTACCGTTACCAGTACGTATTTTGCATTGTTTCTTCATAATTTCATTTAGGCCTCCAGAGTGTCCTACATGTCTTTCAATCTTCATAGTTGCACAAAAACATGTATGAAGGTATCTACAAACTTTTTTAGCTCTCCGAAGGATAAAATATTATTATTATTTCGATTATTTTGTCTGTAAAAAGCACCCACCCGGTCGGAGAGTTTTGGTAAAATGTTTGCCGAAGCTGTGCCGTCGCGCACGCGTCGTTAACATATTTGTCTTTCCTAATTGTAAAATTTACAGAATCATTGGAAAAATAATTGATTTAACATTCACCAGTTTCAACAACATCATTCCGTGAGATAGTTTAGGTATCTAGAATACGGTTAGGTATTTTTTTTTTTTTTAAGTTAGTTAAAGCGAGTCGGACGGCACCCAACTGCTATACTGGTGTAACGCGCAGCTGATATTTTTTTCTAAATTTGCCGGACAATTGTATGGCTTCTGCATATTTTATATGCGCTTTTGCTTTGATGTTACTTCGCCGGAAGGAAAGTGAATAGTTTCTTTGGTCATTTAATGTTTTTTTTTGGGAATCTTGTAGAAAAGTTTTTCTATCTCGACGTTCAATCGCTCGCATCTGAGAGAATATTTGTTTCGGTGGCTTGAAACTATAGAGCATATCAGATCATTGGTAGAAGACGAATATAACTAAAAAATTTCGGTTTTCACTCATATAAATCCATCTTTAGAATGCCATATTGCTTTCGATGAAACTCACTTGATTTATTGCATTTTGAAGACAATAAACTAGGCTATAAAAGCGCTTCTGACACATGCGGGCATTTGTCCGTTGAATTCATCTGCTCTTTCGCAAGCCTTTCAACTAACGTTCTTTACAAATTTTATCCTTCAGAGAGCTGAAAAATTTGGTAGATACCTTGATACATGTTTTGTGCAGCTATAATGATTGTAGGACATGTAGGATCCTCTGGAAAGGCAGAACTATTCGAAACATCGACACACGTTGACCGTTTCTGTTTTACGCCTGCATGGAGTTGGTCACGATTTTCAACATTCCCAGCCTATCCCCCACCTGTTTGAAAAATCAGAATTTTGCCTCTTGACGCTTGTGTAAGCCAACTGACGTATTTGACAGCTAATATCTTCACGAAAAATCGTTTGGTAGCCTATGCAGTGTGCACCCAACTATTGAGAGACACAACTAACATTTGGATTGCTGAGTTGCTGAGAAAATACACTGAATCACTGTCGTGAGAATAGGCCTCAACCACACATGAAGCTTACATGAATATTTTTATGCTATTTTAATTTGGAGGTGATAGTCACCAAACGCTAGACAACAGTAAGTAAAGGCAAAAGGAAAAGTAAAGTCAATAGTCACCAAACGCTAGACAACAGTAAGTAAAGGCAAAAGGAAAAGTAAAGTCAATAGTCACCAAACGCTAGACAACAGTAAGTAAAGGCAAAAGGGAAAAGTAAAGTCAATAGTCACCAAACGCTAGACAACAGTAAGTAAAGGCAAAAGGAAAAGTAAAGTCAATAGTCACCAAACGCTAGACAACAGTAAGTAAAGGCAAAAGGTAAAGTAAAGTTAATAGTCACCAAACGCTAGACAACAGTAAGTAAAGGCAAAAGGAAAAGTAAAGTCAATTTGACCGAACCCGAACTGGGAAATCGCATTTACTGGTGCATCAAAATTTCTTTCATTGTTATATTGCTCGATAGTGCAAAATTGTGAAATGCACAATAATGCTTATCAATAAAAATGAAGGACGTATAAGGATATGTGCAAGTAGTATTTCAAAACAGATGTCGGACAAAAACGTTCAAATACAGTATAGCTAATACATAAATTTGAACGGAACGTTGTCTCATCGAACGGTTTCTACTATTCATAATCATAGAAAATTGTTCTTTTAGGCCAAACTATACCAACCTGATATTTAGAGTGGCGTCCACCTATGAAATAGCTAGTGATTAAAACTATATATAGCCAACTTGTCAACGCTTATAAGCGAGGATCGCCAGTACTTGGAGCGCTGCATATCTGATACATCACGAGAGACGAAGCGAATGATCGGCGTATTACCCGAAACATTTATTTTACTCAGTTGTGATGCCATAGCTTTTTAAGAGAATTAGTATTATAAAGTTCGACATTCCTCTGGTGATTTTGCCTATTTTCATGCATTTTTTTCCGAGTCAAAGGTTTTTCAATCACAACTCATGCAGGTAATTTTTATTGTTCAGCTCAGCTCAGTAAGTAATAGTGATGATATAATTACGATAACTATTAATTCTAGTAGTATAGGCTCTAAGGAAAATTTACAACTGCACAGGTTGCGAGGCCCGAATAGCCGACACCCCTTGCGGCAGATGGTCTGTAGGCCGCTTTAGCAGGCCCCTATAAGCCAAGCAGGGCGTAGCGAGGGTACTTGTCGCAAGGAGATAAAGCTAATTCGAGCACCCCCCCCCCCCAATTGTGAGAACATAGGGAGAAAGGCTGTTTTTGACATGTCTCACTTAATCCTAATCCGGAATTAAAGTATAAATTACTGTTCTCAAATTGTTGTAACTTCAATTTTAGTTGCGATTTGCTTAAGGTGTATTTTGGTAATCGCATCGTACGCTGCATATAAAGTGAACTTTGTGCAGATCGAGTTAGTTCCTGCTGAAGACCGCTAAGGCCAGGAGGCACTACGTGTATAAACTAATGACATGTGCGTTATAATAAAGGTAGAGAGAAAATAAGCGTACGTTCGTTTGGGGTCGTCAAAGTCAATCTAAGCAAGCCCTCTTGACTTAACTTGTCCGGCACTGCAGATAGAAATTCTTATTTCATTTCTGTGAATCGTGGTGTCGGCGTAGAAGAAACGCGATTATGGTGAGAGAACTGAAAATTTTATTTTACGGCGAAAGATTGCGTTCTTGGAAGTATCACAGGGAATCGATTAGAGGTCAACGTCTGAAACAGGAATGGACAGGTCGAAGCCAAGGCACCTATATGAAATTTCAGATAAGTCAAGTGGCCTTGGCTTTGATTGACTTCAAAGATGTCATTAGAGGTAATAATTGGGCAGCCGTTAAAAGGCCGTATGAGACGAACTATTGACGTGTGAATGACGATAAACACGGGCAAAAACTGTCACAAAAATAACTAGAGCACTCTTGGAGCGCATACCTCCGCCAAGGGAGGCAACAATAGCAAAAAAATCAAATTGGCACTGAAACCATATTTTATTTGCTATAAACTCCAAAATCTAATCATTTGTGCCTTTTGATAGTAATAGCAGCTTGTGCAATTTTCTTGAAGATCCGTTCTTAACTTTTTCAGTTATACAGCAAACAAACGTAATGACAAACATGAGTCAAACATACAAACGAACAAGCCGATCTGCAATAAAATCTAATCAGTCATGTCTTTTAACATTACTAACAACCCCTGTAAATTTCATACAGATCCATTCATTAGTTTTTGAGTTATTGTGCTAACCAATAAAATTAAAAACAGTGATAAACGAACGACCGAACCAACGGATAATTACAAAAATTCGGTCATTTTTTACTCTTTGTTATATACCTAACAACTCATGTTAATTTTTTAGAAATGCATCCGTAACTTTTTGGGTAATGGCATTGAGAAAAATGAGGCAGACAAACAAACAAACCAGACAAGTCTGCGACCAACAGCGCTGCACGGTGTGTCGGGCGATCTGGATTGCGTTGGTGGAGACAATAGATTGCTATACCTGAGACTACGTTTTTTTCATACAGAAAATTTGCTGCGTAGCATGTCGCCTATTGCACCAGTGTAACCCTGGCTTTACTAAAGAGAGACTTGAATAAACATCCTACGTTGAGAGCGGAAGCGTCTCAACAGTAGAGATAAGACGCATATTTAGGCTACTTGAACATGATACAGAAGTTCCACATGCGGTTAGAACGTAAAATCTACTGTAGCTAATCTACAAAGTTTTCAAAAAGTGAAAGCCTGAGAGATGTCCGATTCAATGTTTTACTAGTTTCTTTAAAGCTTTACATCCGCAACAGGAATATCATGAGCATATTAAGTCAATGGAGCAAATAAAAACAATTTAGAATCTATAGTCAAACGAACGTTTCATTTTAAATAAGGAAATACCTAACCAATATGGAGAACAATTAAGTAAAACACCAATGCGCTGCATAATTAGTGCAGATCATTTAACTTACCCACCTTCTCTACCTCCTCCCCCAACCCCCTCCCCCCCAGAAAAAAAACTGAGGCCGCTCTTTCATAGCGAGAGGAGTCGTACATAATCATGTTGTAAGTGTTAGAGAATTGGAATTTCAAGAACCAATCAGCCCTTTCTCATGAAGGGGTTAGAGCCTAGACTTTAGCTCTCTCTGAGCTACTGCCTTTATATTTGCCCTACAAAGGGAGACCCCTGGCGAGGAGTTATAACGGGAGAGGTGAGGTGCAATGTACCGCAGCCTAATGATTTGTTAATAAATTCATTATCAATGGGTATTTCGAATAAAAAATCAACAGGTATACTCTTCAGAGAGTCATACATGAGTTGAGATAAAATTAGAATCATCATTTCAATGGTAAATTATAATAAGACACCATAAACTGAACATTTCTAAGAGAATGGTGGAAAGCATACAGCCATATACATTTTGTACGATAACTGTGGCAGTTTGTTCGCCAATGCAGACAGTGTGCATGTGTACGGGAACTGCGGGTCGCCTGTTGCATTACAGGAACTGTACTGTCGACGTACACAAAACAGTTTATATACTGCGAGTGTACACAACAACATTCATACAATGATACAGTATACAATGGACTGCAACTGCACTGATGCAGCCTCATTCAGCTAAGGCGGTCATATTTATCATAAATAATGTGTATAAAGCTTCGTTGTCCATCAGTAATTATAACCCTGGGATGAAGTAACATGCAGATACACAGAATAAACAGAAATTGAAACGTACGGGGCTGACGGCCTTGCGAATGCAGGTTGCGGTGCACTATTGCGCAGGTCTCCCTTTGTAGAGACAATTTATCATAAAATCTATGGTATTTCCACTTATGCATGGTATTTTCACTTAAATTTTTACTCAACACAAGAAAAATGCCATTTAATGAAAAGTCACAAGTTTCCGGCAGCTCAACTGAAATTAGAAAGCAATAAATATGCAAATTTATGCAGGTTGAGGTGTAATACACCTCAGGTCTCCCTTTGTAGGGTTAAACTCGCCCCCCCCCCAACCCCCTAAAAAAGTCACATGTCAAACTGAGAACCACAACCAGTGGGGTGACTGGTACCGTAATCATTTACCACCCATTGGTGAGGGTTTGTTCGCAGAAGAGAAACTGAGAGAATACAGGGCAGCTTACCTCTGTTTTAGAATAGAATTCTTAACCTATTTAGGCGAATGCCCCTCTATATTTTTTCTTGACCTATTCACGTGGCTTGGTGCTTTAAGTGATAGCACTGTTTAGTTCATAATCAAAACATTTGTAATATTTCCAAGCTGTATAGGGAATGCATTAAGCTCTTGCTTCTGAAGGAAAGAAGTTTTATGCCCAATGCGGTCTACGGGCTCGATTCTCAGGACCGCAGCGTCATCGGTTCTGCCATTCAAAGAACTGTAGGGGACCAACCAACCATGGATGGGACTGTCGGTCGGGGAAGAGAGAGTCGCACTTGTCTACGAGTCTTCCGCCTATGACACCATAGTGTAGACGGTCTGTTATCAACTACACTTGTCCACTCCTCGGGGCCCTAGAGAGGATTTTTTATTTGCAACAGGAACTAACACCTCTGGGTTCCCTAGCTGGGGAATGTGATTTCACCTTCTGTTTACATCTACGTGAGTGTTTACTGTTTAGCCATTGACCTGTAGGCCACATGTGGCCGCCGGTTGATGGCAACCACTCGCAACCTTTTCTGTGACAGTTTTTTCTGCCCAGTTTAACACAGTAGTGTCGTTTACTTCTGGCCTTGCATAGAACCTGTACAGTACCTTCGACTTAACATAATATTTCTCTGACTATGTCTTTGTTCATGAACTTTTTGAAATAAGATAAAATCATAGACCACACCATAGACACTGGCCCCTGAGGCAGATTTCGGTTCAGCGATTGGGCCTACTGCACGATGCCGAAGACGCATTTTTATATGTTCTCCCATTACTTTTTCATAGTTTGTTTAGGCTATATGACTTAATTCTTTTACATGCAGCAAACCTGTAAATAGTTCTAAAACCTTTATACGCAACAAATTCACGAAAATACTAAGGCTTGAAGTGTAATTACGTAGAGCAACTGTTTATGACGTCCTTTGATAT
Source organism: Parhyale hawaiensis (assembly GCA_001587735.2). Taxonomy (NCBI): domain Eukaryota; kingdom Metazoa; phylum Arthropoda; class Malacostraca; order Amphipoda; family Hyalidae; genus Parhyale; species Parhyale hawaiensis. The sequence goes on along the minus strand of LQNS02277997.1, from coordinate 8,515,351 downwards.
TTACAGTAAGCTTATTTCTCAATAGTTAGTGAAAAAAACAATCTCATTTTGTAGAACAGAAGCTTCTCAAATTCATGGTATGGTCGATTTATAATGAAATGCCAAGTAACCAGCTGATGGAAATGTTAAGGAAACATTTTTGGTAGGCCTATACGGGCTAAGTGAGAAAATCAGAACTAACTACAGAGCTGACAGGTGAGTTGGAGCAGCTGGCAGCTATAAAGTGATAGAGGCCGGCCAGCAGTGAAGTGATGAATCACTGGCCACCAGAAAGTGAACTAGCACTGAAAGCAGTGAAGTGATCTAGCTTTGGCAGCAGTGGAGTGATATAGCTAGCATTGGCAGTGAAGTGATTTGAATGATGAAGCACTGGCTGTCGTGAAATGATGTAGTAGTGATAGCAGTACAGTGATTCAGCATTGACAGCGTAAGTGATATTGCATTGGCAATCATGAAGTGATGAAGCTTTGACAGCTGTTAAGCGTTGAATCATTGGCCGCCATGAAGTGATGTAACGTAGGCGACTGCGAAGTGATTTAACACCAGCAACCATGATGTGTTTCAACTTAGGTAACCAAAGAGTGATGCAACGTAGGAAACCATGACGTGATATAACGTAGGCAACAACAAAGTGGTGTAATATACCTAGGCAGTTATGTGAAATGGTACTGACAATCACGATGTGCAGATTTAGATGGTTCCAGTAATAAAGGATTGCATCAGCAATAAATTGTTATGTCTTAATATCATTTTCCGGCTGTCTTGGTATCTTTATCTCATAGTTAAACATGTATTTTTAGTTCATTGGTAGATACCAACGTGGTATTACAGTGATTTTAATTCAATTTTTCAACATTACAGAGATTTCTTAATCTCACTTATGTTGCGACTATTAATGAGGTCTACTGAAAGCTCTACATACATCTATTTCTGAGGTTATTGCTTCAAATTCGTAATTTGAAAAAACTCAATTGAATGTGATATTAAAGTACATTACGTGTAGCATCTATGAGACAATTTTTTTTTAATTTTAATGTTCCTTGAAAATATAATAAATTTTTAATATTTATTGGTGTCCGAAAGTATTATGTATATCGTCTACTGAACATATGTTATGCATTTAGATTCCCTGCTCTTCAATACATTTGTTATGGTACGACGAAGAAATTAATCTTTGTTTGAGGTCTCTGTGATTATTACAGTAGAACTAATTTTATTAACACTCACGTATATCGGCCTCCAGGCCCAATTGCGAGAGGGCCGGTTTCAGTGTCCAGTCAATGTATGGTGTAGTCTAGGGATAAATAAATAATATCTTCGAGTACATTAAGACATGGAAATTATCAATTTATTGATTCTATTCATTATGTATTATATATATTGCATTGCTTGACAATGTGAAAAAACGAACTTATATCCATTAACTAAAATTTGTTGAAAGCAATGCTTCGATGCACATCGAGCATCATAATCGTTAGGCCGTACAACCACTAACTCGAGCGAAAAAAATACGTTTGTATGTGCAAATCCTCGTTTTTAGTTGCTTTCTGGTTTTACCAATATAAGACGCAATACACTGACTGTACTGGAATTTATAGATTACAGAGGATGCAAAGAGTGTCCAAAGAGTGTCTAAATTTGAAACATGATCCAATAGAATTGAACTAGTAAACACTACTCTTCCATTGACATCAGCGTAAATTTTCATCCAAGCTTAGTTAAATATTTATTTAAACAGAAGGAATCGGTGGCTAAAAATGGTACACACAAATGAATGAACTTTCTCTACGGACGGTCCGTACGTATACTTCAAGGTTTGCCTTACAAATATTTGCTAATATTATTTGAAATACGTTTTTAACTAAAGATGATGGGAACCCTATTTGCACGAAGTCATCTTTAAAGAATTCCAAGTTAGTACCCAAAAGCCCATGGATTTTCTTTCCTGCGCCCCGAGATTTCACGCTTGATGTTTTCGTGCAGAACTTCAATATAAAAAAATTCAATTTTTTGCTCGTTTATCTTTTTCAGTTAAATTTAATGTATCTGTGCTTTGAGTTGAGGTTACTTAAAGAATTGTTTAACAAGGGGTTCATGTTCGGAAACGAGAAGAGTATCGTCGATATGTCATCCCACATTATTCACCGTTGATATAACGACGACACTATTCAACATGAATCCCATTATAAAATTCTTAAATTACCTGAATTCCAAACACAATGAAACCTATTGCGAGATGCATTCATGTTATTCCGATCAGTGTTATAGGACGAGGAGCTATTAGTGTGCTACACGCCACATAACCTTACTTATCAGGACTTTGTTTCGGTTCTTCTTGACCATACTCAGCAGAGAGTTTTTGCACCGCACGTAACCCCGTAGGACTTGGCTTTGAGTTGTTCCTTAATTTAATTCTATTGGATTGATAGGCTCATAATTTTAATTCTATTGGATTCATGGGCTCATAATTTTAATTCTATTGGATTGATGGGCTCATAATTTTAATTCTATTGGATTGATGGGCTCATAATTTTAATTCTATTGGATTGATGGGCTCATAATTTTAATTCTTTTGGATTGATGGGCTCATAATTTTCACACACGGTAGCAGCACTTTCCTCGATTTATTTATTTATGCTGGTGTGATGGCTGCATTTGTATCTTATCATGAAGTTTCGTTGGTCATTATCGCCATTCATAGATAAGAGGAGAGAAGACGGTAGATACAAAGAAAATGCAGCTTTTTAAATTCAGTTAGTTGCAGGCCGTTACCTGGATGTGCCGCTCTCTACAATGGGGCAAGAATTTGGCGCTTTTAACACACGCTTTGTTATTTCTTTGGTAGGAATAGCAGGAATAACAATATTTCTTTATTGGTGAGTGAAAAGTGCGGAAAGTCAGTTTTCCTGTGTTTAAAAGAGAGCGATGGAGGAGAGGCACCGACAGATCCTACACAAAAAAAATTAAATTCCTACATAGACCAAAGCGAGATTTGTTCACATTCTCTATTCATTATGCATTCTTTTTCAGCTCATACTGATTTAAGCAAACCTATTTGATTCCATAGTAATTATCGGTAAAACATAGCCGTTAAACTTATGTATATTTTTGGGAGGCCATATAAAACTCCTGGTTTCGACTTAATCAAGTACGCAGTCACCTGAAGCACCTGGCATTCAACGGTTTTTACAGCTTCAACCCGTTCCGCAATAAAATTGATCAAGAATTTATTAGAACATTTAAAAAACCTCAGTGAAGATCAATCAATTGTTGTGCTCTGACCTGATAAAGGCAATGGCATAGTTTTATTGAACAGAACCGATTACGAATAGAAAGTTAACAGCATATTAGCCGACAGCTCTAAATTTGTAGTGATCAATGAAGACTGGTTCAAACGTATCATCAGAGAAGAAGATAAAATCAACCGATTTCTCTCTAAACTCAAAAGTGAAGGTGTCATCGATGAAGACCTCTACAACCGACTTTATGTATATTTATGATATTAGATAGAACGAAGCTGAAAATAGATTATATACGCAGGAGCAAAAGTAAAGTCAATGGTTTATATTCTATTATTCACTAGATGTAAACGTAGTCATTTTAATTTTTTCTTAAGCTGAAAGTAAATTTACGTGCTGCCTTTGCTGGTAAAATTATTTACTTTAAGTTAATGCTGAACAAAATGGTAAACTCAATTTCACCTATTTCGTTCCGAGATGACTTTAAACCCAGTTGCTTTTATTCATGTGCACAGATCTTGGTAAATTAATTTACTTTCAGATTATATGTTGAGGTAATGGCTGTCTTAACTTTTCTAGGTATATATGAATGTAAACTCTCCCCTTTATTTTTGCTGAGATGAATTCAAGTAAAGTCATTGGTCTTCAATTGATTATAAGGTGAAGAGAAAAAGTTGCTTCTACTTCATTCCAATCTAGAAATGAAATAAGTTACTGGAATTTCATGTTGAGTTAGAGGTTATCTGATTTTTTCCATACCGTAGAATGAATGCAAGCCCAACTGTTATGCATAATAATAATATTTATCGTGAACTTGAACATAGCCCCTCCGATTTGATGCTAATATAGAAATAAAATCCATTGGATTGTTTTGTGTTGAGCGGAGGATGAATTCAGCGAATTCATTTCATTTCATGACAGTAAAGTCGTGGGATTAGGTTTATCGAGGTCAAAATAAAATCGCATGTTTATTGTTCTGCAGTAAAAAGCACTCATTAGCTTTCATACTGTACATATACTGTGACAAAGGTAATTTTGGGCCGCTTCTTCCGGGTACACTTAACATAGTCTTTTAGCTCCTAGTTAAGGAAAAAAACGGAGTTTCATTAACATTCGCTTGTTTGTCACTAAATTCTGTACAGCAAATCGTGTTTGTTTAAGGTTTGAAAAAAAGCCGTGTATGTTTTACTACTTTTGTTCAGAAATTGGAACAAATAAATACCATTTACTTGAATAACATGTTAGAAACTTCTCACTTACATATATGTATGTATTACCGAATATGTGCTTAATCATAAACACATATCTCTAAGTTAAGTCTATTTTTTGGTCCCGATAGATATTTCGATTTTAGTGGGGGACATGGTGTCTGTGACCGACAGCAATGCATTCACAATGTGTCGCGCGATCTGGGTTGTGTTGGTGGGACAGTAGATTGCTGTACCTGAGACTACGTTTCTTTCATGCAGAAAATTAGCTGCGTAGCATGTCCCTTATTTCACCAGTGTAACCCTGGGAACTAGTTTGAAATAAAGCTGAAATTCGTACTGGCACGACTGTTTTCCTGCAGAAGGAGTGATATTCCTAACATGGCAATGCATGGCTTGTTCCGGTTGGCCGTGTTCATTAAGCTAGTCGCATATACATTCACTCGCTCCCCCTGCCCAAACCTGCGGACCATTTTTAATCTCGAGCGAAATGAATAAATAACCATCGTTTCATTCAAGCAATCTCTGTTAAATTTTTACATGCAAAAGTATGACACTGGGAGAAGTTCCGCACGATTGGAAACTCGTCAACGTGACCCCAATGCATAACAAGAAAGATAAGAAAAATCCCAACAACTATCAACAGATTAGTCTTACCTTGGTTGTCTGCAAAACCATCACTCGCCTCCTGAATAAGCGTATCACTAACCACCTGAGGATGCTTGCCCAGAGAACATGTTCAACGACTGTCGTGTGAACAGGGCTTAACCTTAGAGGTTTTTTTATTTCAAAGTTGCTTCAATTTAGTAATAATAATATCCGACTACAAGGTAATAACTAGAGGCAAGAAGGTTTGATTGAAGGAAGGAATACAGTCATATTCAGTCCGAAGGGCCCTCGAACTCTACTGTAGCGGGCAAAATAAGAGAACGATTTTCATTATTTGAAAATAAAGATTAGCCATGTAGATAGAGTAGGTTAATGAATCTTTTGATGGGACCTTGAAGAATGTATTTAACATATCTCTACAAAATATCAAGACAAACATAACTATATTTAATACGTTAGAGCAATCTAACAAACATTAACAAAAATTGGACAGTGCGAAATAAGAGAACGATCGTCTCTAAAACATTCTCACATTTACCTCGGTCATCTAGCAACATTCAATTTCGTGTACATGACTTTTAGAACTGCCACTCTTACGATTACACCATTCTAGAAACATGGAACCTCACGTGAAAGTTACTCCTGAGCTGCGGGAAGAAATTGTTAAGCTCAGGTCCTCAGGAATGACTCTTTCGGCCATATCAAGTGAGGTAACCGA
>LQNS02277997.1:8451066-8504028 GCA_001587735.2 Parhyale hawaiensis | reverse complement strand
CTGAAGAAAATTTTCTTTTTTGAGGATTACTGTAATAAACGATAGCTGTATTGCGGTTACTTGCAAACAGTTATAATAAACAAGGCTATCAAGATAACAGTAGTATAGAAAAGCGAGGCTATCGAGATAAGCGTTCCTCTGCAGTGAAAAGCGGAAGAGGAACGGTTGTCTCGGTAGCCTCGCTTTTCTATACTACTCATAATTTTTGCAGGGAGTTTGGTAGGTTGGCCTAGATGTGACCCATGCCAAATAACGAGTCGTAGCTGTGCATAAAAAATGACTGCGTTGAATTTTCCTCCACCGGGTCGAATTTGCCTCCACCGCAGCAGATAGGTTCAAGCCATAAGATTTTCCATTTTTCCTACGTTTTTATTAGGAGATGTGCACGGGGCGTTCAGCGTGGCGCTAGCCTTGCTGGACACAGCATCCATACAAGAAACTAGGATTAGCTGGCCATCAAAAACGACTGCGTTGAATTTGCTCCCACCGCGAGCGATGATCTTACGCCACGAGGCATACTAGATTACAATATGTATGAATCAGACATTGTTGCTTCGCTGGTTTTCATACTCTCGATGAAGTTATAGAATATGAGAAAATTCAGAGCCATAATGTTTATTACAGTGAACACCTATAGGCTTAAATAATAGCATTGCTCTATGTTATGGCAGCATGTAATATTAAAGCAATATTACTTGTACATGCATAGTTCCTTGTGCCTTAGAGGGGAAAGTCGCCTCAACAACCCATCTCAAAGAAGGAACTAACGTCCACTGGTTTGTGATACTGATAAATCACCTCAAGGCACCGTGGGCCTAGAGGCTGCAGTCCATCAAAGAGTGTCTAAGCTATGGTGTCATAGACGGAAGCCTCACGTGACAACTGTGCCCTTCGAAAGCAGGGTACATCCCCCTTCCAACCTCCAGTAGTCTGTCAGAGACACAAATCCTGACTCTTTACTTCTAAACACAAGGGCTTTCCTTACTTGCTTGGTGATCGAACGACCGGCCTCGTAATAACGAGCTACGTAGCATCTCTAGTCACTGATCCACTGAGATATTATTTCTCCTCCGCTGGTTACATACCAGGTCAATCTCTTATGGTTGTCATGTCGCTTTTATTAGAAAATTCTTCTTTTGTCATCTGGTGTTCCGCGTTTTAATTAACCAGGTAGTGGACTTTCCCCCCAGCTATGACGTTCGATTAGGGGTCAACATAACGCCTGTCTACCTCATCTCCTTCCCACGTTCGGGTAACACATGGACACGCTACCTGGCGGAGGGAGCGACAGGCATCTTCACCGGTTCTGTTTACACTGACTCCACGCTTTTCAAATTAGGTATGTATGTTGTTGATACGACAGTGTTCGGGTATATATGTTCGACTGTGGCACATCCACTGCTAAATGCCTGTCGGCTTAATCTTCAGTGGCGAGAAAAACCATCTGTTAGACTAGCAGTCACCACTTTGAATCCAGTTTTAGGTATTTATCTGAAGCTGCATGCGATCTAGGCGGATTCAAACTTAATCCGCAGTCCTGCGAAGGTTCAGTTTGTAACTGTTTCAAGCATAAGGTGTTTACACCAGGTGTTTCAAAATTAGAGGTACGTACAAAATATGACTATAAGTAGAAAAACGGAAAATAAAGCGATTTTCATGAGGGACTAAAATTTCAAAACTCCTTAGTTTTCGAGAACTGACCTGAAATACTTAAGGGGGAAGTAACCTCCACTCCCAAATTTTCCTTTGTTTATTTATGTGCCGATTTAAACAAAAGTGGTACAGATATGTAAAATTGAAAATAAATAAGGGTTAGACTCGTGTGTTTTCCATTTTTCCCATAGAAAACGAGATATTCAAAGAAAACACGAAAGAGGAGGCTGGGGAAAACCTATCTAGTCCTAGAGTTTTTGAGCTTCAGAGATGATTTTTGTCTCAAGATAAGCGGAATTTGATTCTCTACAAATAAGGGCTTGCGTTTTATGATCGTCGTAGAAAAAATTTTTGATAAAGATTCGCAAACTAACTAAGAAAAATATTTTTATTTCAAAATTTCCTTGAAAAGTGAGCTGTTACTCGTCTAATATTTCGACGATCATTAAATCCTAGCCCTTATTTGTAGAGAAACAAATTCAGCTTATTTTGAGTCCAAAATCATCTCTGTAGCTCAAAAACTGTAATGCTAGATAAGTTTTTCCCAGCCCCCCTTTCGTGTTTTCTTTGAGTATCTCGTTTTCTATGGGAAAATGTAAAAACCACACAATTTAACCCACGTTTATTTTCAATTTTACATATCTGTACTAAATTTCGTTCAAATCGGCAAAAAAAAAAATTGGGGGGAGGGGTACTTCCCCCTTAAATATGTATTTCAGGTCGTCATTTCCCCAAAACTAAAGAGTTTTGAAATTTTTGTCACACATTAAAATTGCTTCATTTTCCATTCATCTACTAATAGTCAAATTTTGTACATTTATTTTGAAACACCCGGTATCTGTTTAGCGGAAGAAACTCGCTTCAAAATTGTGAATCCAATCTTCACCACTAAAATTCCTGCACACTTAAGGCGTAATAGTATTGGCTATTTCGAAGGCAACGTAACTGCAGCTTTGTTCTTGTTTCTTTCGCTGCAGAAACTCTACCGTGCACGAATAAGTTTTTCATTAGGCTAGATAAAGCTTGGTTAGATACCTGTAGAAATGCTTCATATTTATTGGTCATAAAAGCTGAGTTACGATACATTTTAGCTTTAAAAATGAATAAAAAGGTGCGGAGCATCTGGCGATGCCCGCGAAGGTGCTTTCACTACGTATTTAAGAGAAGGTAGAAGCGCTTCGGTAATAAGATATTAGAAAACACAAGCAATCCCAATATCATGAGACGCAGTAAAGTGGCAAAAGTATCCAAACTCTTTTACAAGGAGTTCTCAATCTCTTCCTAACCTTCTCTTTACCTATTTTCAGCTACTAAAGGGAGCTGAAAGTAGTCGAATGGAACTGATTCAAATTGAGAGAGTTTACAAAAGCTGAATTGACTTGAGCGGATTCGAATCGAGTTAATTACATTACATGCTGCATTAGTATATTATTATATTTTACTTTTTAAACAGTAGCGACTCATACCTGCTTATAATTATTGTGTTTAGGTTATCTGGGAGAAAGACAGTCCCCGAAAGCCAATACGACGCTGCTTATAAAGGATCACCTCTTCGGTGGCAGAAAGCCTCCGCCCAAGGCTCCAGCCGTTTGTATTATTCGTAATCCAAAAGAGTAAGTATTTCCTAAGGTGCGTGGTGAATATATAATATAATATTTTGCTGGCGCCGTCAGAGCTCAATACAAGTCCAAGCGTTATGTTAGTCCATGTTAAACAGAAAAGAGAGAGAGAGAGAAAAAAAAAAAAAAACGCAACCATTTTGGGCGGACAGACAAACAAATATACATACATATATACTTAAATCTTCAACGAAAATATTATCCTAGCTTTTCGTTGCGGTCGTGGGGGAAAAAGAGTTGTATGCTCGAAACTTCACTAGTCATAGACATGCAAAATTTCAACTGAGTTAGCGGCTAACACGTTAGTAATATTTCGGCGGTGTCTGCAAGGAAGCAAGAAATAAGTCGGAAACTCAGTACAACAGAAATGAATAGAAGACATTGGATAGCGTCACTTATACAGTAAACCCCGCTACTCCGCATAACAGGGGGAAGACCTATTCGGATTAGCCGAAATTATGGATACGCGGGTACTTTTAAATCCAGAAAAACATCAACATTCCGCAATATTATGGACTAGAGGGCCCGCACTGTCAAAATATGACAGCGAATACTTTGTGATGAGCAGTTCGTCATTGATCATACTCATATTTCATTATTACAACTGCTAACCTAATAGCACCTGGAGATGAGCGTTTGCGGCTTCACAACTACTAAACATCGAAACTTTTTCACTCTCTTATATGAAGAAAATTCATTGCAATCACCAACGTTCAAAGTTAGGGCTTCGATTTGGTATCAAGGAAACGGTAGGTTAGCCCATAGGTCCAATAGTTTCCTTGCTTCGCGAAAGCTGTTTCATCGACCACTGAATTAACGTTCGAAGAATAACTGGTGCAACGAAATAATCTGAAGGAAGAAACTAAGAATCATGATGCTCGAGAATGCTAATGGAAGCTTCAAATACAGGATCTTCAGTTCAGCTTCTGCAATGCAAGAAGTGCATTCAGACATAAGGTCACCCTATACTTTGCCATAGATTCTATGTATGGAGAAAGTAATACTCGTTTAAATCAGACTAAGCTTCCGATATCTTCATTGTTTGAGTTTCAACTGTAGCTGATTAGAATACGTTTGCTATCAACTGCAACATCGTCAAAGTTCTACCAAGTCGTTTTCAGCTGGACCCGTGAAATTTTACCCGTCTACTGGGCACCAGGGAATGCAAGTATTGTAAGCTTGCCATCATCCGCAACGCGGCCTATTTTCTACCCATCAATTTTCAATGGAACTTGAGAGGACGACTAACGCATCCAATCTGGGCTAATTTCCGCCCATCTGTTTTGTTAAAGAGTGACAGAAAACGGATAGATAAATAAAGAGATAAATAAACAAACAAATAAGTAAACAGAAAAATACACATCGGTCTCCATTATGTTGTAGATTATAGGGAGATATTTCGGATTATTAAGTAACATTTCGAGCTTCTGCGGAGCTCCTCACGCAGATTTTCTGGGCTCCGCCCGCCTAGTCCATAAAATGTGAAGCTTCTGTAACAGATTAGCAGGGTAGTTTCCCGAAATTTTACGAACTTATTTATAGTAATCAGAAAAAATTACTATTTTGCGGCTTATGTTTCACAAAATGCACAGTCCGTAATTTTCTCGTTTAATCTGTAAAATGCTTTTCTTACGGATTGCACTTCGCAAAATAATCAGAGTTTTGTATTAGGCGAGTTTTTGTATTTATTGAAGCGCATATTGGAGAAGTGAATAAGAAAGCCTTCTGGGATTTTAGTTTTATTGACTAAAATCCCAGAAGGCTTTCTTATTCACTTCTCCAATATGACCTAGCCTGGGAGTCCTCCAATCTTCGAATCAATTATTGAAGCGCGTATTAGCGGGGTTTCACTATAGTCTTCAGAATAACCTATATTTTTCCCACTTCCTAGGTGTTCACCATATCATTCTTTGGTGTTATTTATCTGTACTAATATTGACAAAAAATTACTAAGTTGATAGTAATCTTTAATTCCTCTAGTGGAATTTGCTGTCAGCATACCCAATGCGTAGCCAGCGACCAAAATTAGACAATAGCATTGCTAAACTGGAATATCTTATCACTGAAGCGGGGTTTGCACTATTTTAACCCTATCCGTTACCTATTTTTTTCAGCCGCTTGAGAGCCAAGGCGGGACAAATTTGTACCACCCACTAAAACTTCTTATAACTTTATGAATATCAGAGTTTTTCTTCATAGTCTCGAAAGTCATTTATTCAAATATTCTTTCGCTTATTTAATTAAAAAATTTATGTCTCAGAGTAGTTTTAATGTCAATTAAATTCGAATATAAGTAAATATATCCGGACAGAACTGGGTGAATACTCCGGCAGCAATCTTTCACAAGCTGAACGTATAATCGCTTCTATTTTTCACTTCTAGCCTTGTTGCTGTCATTTAGGGATAAATTTGAAAGTTCTTTTTGTATAAAAAGGAAATCTATACGGAAATGTTATTATTTAATTTTCTTAAATTTTTATATATATTTGGCTGTAATGTGGGGGTATATTAGAATGTTATTGATAGTCATGTTTAATTGAGCAAAGTCACGCAATTTTGGGCACTGAATATCACGGGGAGCGGAATTGTGAACGAAAAACGGTAGGGCGGTACAATTTTGTCCCGCCTTGGAGCAGATGGGGTTAAGTTGAAACGCTATGAAATTTTCGCTCTTCGTATGCTTGAGATGGGTGGGGGCATCATAAGTGAGGAACAATAGTTTTATTTTGTTTAATTTTCGAAATTTTTTTCAGCATTAGGATACAATTAGGATGATATGGGTCCAAGATATCACTGAACAACAGTGCTTTTGTTGTAAGGAATTTCCATTGGTTCCAGCCAAGTAGCTTTACTAGGGGAGGAGGGAGCCGTGCCACAATAAATTAGGAAAGTTTGCATTCCAACTTTTCGGGTGTGGCTGTGACGCGTTCATGAATCTCATTGGTGGAAGGGACCCGGGAGCAAGGAGATTTGCGGTGGAGCAACAGACAAACTGATATACTAATATGTGATTGGTGCATACGGCGACTGGCAGCTGCCACACCTAAACGCTACGCCCGATACTTGAGCTTCGCAAGCGAGGCTCCTGGCTCCCTCCTTCTATTAAATCTTTAAATCACCTTGATTCCAGCTAGTACTGTAACAGAGCTCTATGTCCGTCAGTCCGTCGATCTGCCCGAAGCCTTTCAAACACCGTATCCAAGATACGAGCACGGGAGTGTCTTATTAATTACAATACACCTGAGCTCGGGATTTTTTGAACTTGGTGGCCTTTGTGGATTTAGTGGACTTGGTGCACTAGGTTAACTGTTTAGAATTTTGAACTTGTTCGATCAGATGGTAAGATGTATTATATAGTTGTTTAACTAAGTGAACAAAGGGTTGCTGTTGGTCTAGTCATCATAATTACCTCCACGAAGAAGGTTATGTTTTCGTCGGGTTTGTCTGTCTGTCTGTCTCTCTCTCTCTCTGTCTGTCATAGAGATAACGTAGAAACTTGTAGACGGATTTTGATGAAATTTACATATTTTGTTAGGTATATTAAGAGGAATAGAGGATTAAACTTTGGTGAAGATCTGTCCACCCGTTTTTTGTCTGTTTGTTTGTTCATCTGCCTATTTTTTGTTAGCACCAAAACTTAAGATGTAATTGACGGATTTTTATGAAATATACATGAGTTGTTTGGTATATTACAATGCGTAAATGATCAAATTTTCTAGATGATCTGTTTCTTCGTTTGTCGTTGTGTTTGATTATATGTTTGTAAGCGCAATAACTCGAGAAGTTATGGTTGGATATTTATAAATTTTACTGGAATTTTAATAAAGTTAAGGACATAACTGGTTATAAAGCGTAAATTTTGGTGATGATCAGTTGGTCCGTTTTAGTGTTTGACTTACGTTCGTTGAAATGTTTGTTAGCAGCATAACTCAAAAAAAAAATTTTTGAATGGATCTCCAAGAAAATTACAGAACCTGTTAATGCTGTCAAAAGGCACAAATAATTAAAATTTGGTGTTTACACAAAGATAATCTTGGTTTCAGAGCCAATTAAAATTTTTCGTTACCCCTGCCTTGCTTGGCGGAGGTATGCGCTCTGAGAGTGCTCGAGTTTCATATAAATTCGAGGGTTCATCCTGCAAGCTAAAATCATTGATGAATTTCATCTAACGATGTGTTGCACGAGAACCGATACCGGTGGATCGAGCAATATCAAATGTATAATAGGTGTTTCTTGCTCACATGCAGTTCCTTCCTGTCGTACCAAGCCTTCAGAGAGTCTCGGAAGCAGAAAAACACAAACATAATGCTGTACAAAGGCTCTGCTGCCACTTATCAAAACAAAGGTTGGTAATACTGGCAAGTTTGGTAATACTGTACAGAGAGCCTGTTGTCCATGCTTAGAAAATAGCTAGTTCTGGGTAATATTTTTAGAATTATTCTTTCAGTAACTCTGTATACAGTCCTATTTGCAGTGTCCACAAATGAAGTGAGAAAGAACCCATGCTTAGAAAATATACAATTCTCTGTGAAATTATTCCTATTATTTCAGTTAGCCTGCAGGTCGTTGTGCTCGTACTTTTCAAGCAATTCAAGTCAACCCGCAGCCCATGTATAGGAAATAGATAGTACTGGGGAACTTCCAAATAGTTTTAATGGACATGGATTGAGAGAGAGTAGAGCATTTTTAAGTACCCTGTTTAATCAAAAGTTTGGTTTTCATCCAATGATCACCGGAAGATACTTGTTAAATTTAATTGCATGGCATGTGCATACGTCTGCCAGGGATTTCTCTTCTGCTAGTATTTGGATGTCGTTAGTTGATCAAGAGGCCACTGCATAGTTGCATCGATGTTCCGTATTTTTCTTTGGTGATAGTCGATGAGAAAGAGCGCATCCGTAAGCGTTTCTTGTAGGATTCCACTGCATGTAGCTACTGCCTCAACTCTTTGCCTAGATTTGATAATTGTGTATGTATACTAATATATTCATGAGAAGTGCACGTGTTGGTACAATTACTGATATTTATTTATGAATATAAATAAATATGGTCAATATAAATGCGCGTGTTGGTAGGCGACTTGTAGGCGACTTGTTAAGGATGGTATGTTGATAAAATTAAATTTTGGGTTCCATTGGGTGAAAATGCTTCGAACAGTCGGAAGTATTACACACGTATAGCTACAGCGGAAAGCATCATCTGCAATATACTGCGGTTCACTTCAAGACATACTGTTCCTAAGTTTAAATATCTCGTACATGCTGTTGTTTTCCTTAAGTGAATGACATTACAGTAATTACACACTATAATATCAGTAATATAATATAAAAAGTGTGTTATCGAACGGTAATACGGTGAAAAGTGTGATCCTTGCTTCTCGCAGGCACAGCTATCGAGACATAACACTGTTCTGTTTACGAGCAGGGTATTCAAATTCGTTTATCTGAAAGGCAACATAGATATGTGATCTTGCTAGAGTTCGAACTTTTAATGAAGTATATTTATCGTAAAATACTTTCATAATTAAGATGATAATTTTTTTACTCCGCATATCCCCAAACTAATAATATCAACTCGTGTAAATAGTGAATTTTCCACACTCTCGGAACAAAAACCCGATATGCTTCATTTCTAGTTTTTGTCGGCAGAGTTTGCGAAGAAAGTGCCATCCATGCTGCAACATTGGGAAGGTGTAAGTATAACTGCACAACATTATCATTATTGATGAAATTCATTTGCCAAAAGTTCGTATACATGTACTGTTCTATCATATTATTTTGATGTTGCAACCTATTGCAGTTGTCAAGTAATTTTAGAGGAATTTCCATCAACAACAACAACAATATGGCTCCTCAATTCCGCCAGCAGTCAGTAATTATCTTATTTTCGCCCGCCTATAGTAGAAATTGCTTATACTCTAGGTATTTATTACATGCACGGCCTAGGTGCGGGCCCTCAAGGCAAGAAGATGGTAGGCAGTGACAACTCCAATTAAGATATATTAGTACAATAGTTACTGGTAGACTAATAGTTATATATTCTATCTCAGAGTACGAAGAGAGAAAGAACTCTTATACCGAAACTGAACAACCTGAGTAAGATAAGATGGACAAGTCCTGCAAAAAACCGCAGTGCTTTTAACGAGAATGTTGGTAAATTGTGTTCCATGTTCGTGAGATATATGCATATATTTTTCAAACTTGAAGCAATAAACATGAAAAGGAGTTGAGAGGAATCACTGCACTGCTCTACCATGCAGGTGGCAAGGACCTGTGTGCTGGATGTGCCCACGGCGCTGGTACTGCTGTATGAGGAAGTAAAGGAGGACCCCATCAAAGCTGTCAGAAAAATTCTTAATTTTCTAAGAATACCGGAAGATGAGGGAAGACTGCGCTGTCTTGCTAAACACGTCGAGGGTAAAGTCAACCGAGGGCAACCTAAGGTAAGATAACTTCCAAAATTTGGAGGACTAATACGAGAAGTGCTGCAACGCCTCCAGTTCAACCTAAGGCGTTACTGCACTTCTTGCATTAGCCCTCCAATTGATACTGAAATTTCTGTTTCTTTTATGGCACACGCCCTCATTAAATGCCGGCCGGAACTGTACTTCAATGAAGTGCCCCTTGCCTTCACTCCATTTTCTTGGTTCGAAATTGTCTTTCTCGGAAAGTATCCTGAACGATCTGTCAAGTGGAGGTGTAGGCTTTGGAAAATTGTCAAAATGGGGTGAATATTAATAAAATATATATCTCATTTATCTATATTTATGTCGCCCTTTGCTAAAACCTCTTAAAACCTCTTTTTTTTGAGTACCCAGCGTCATAAAATTGTAATGATAGTAGTAGTAGTACTTAATAGAAGAAGTAGTAGTTACTAGAAGTAATAGTTACCAAATATTGAATTAATTTCAATTATAATCCAACCAAAGACCCTTATAAAAATATATTTCTTTGTTCTCTCAGTATGACCCCTACACACCGCAACAACTGCACAACATTACTGAAGTCGTCCACCGAGTATCAGTTTTGATGGAGAAATGGGGGCTACCGCCCCTTCCATACGACAACGTCCCAAGTGCTTCACAATCTCCTTAATATACCAAGCCTCTCAAGCGGCACCCAACATCGTCATTTGCAAACGAAAAAGATATACGAAAACTCACCGAACATTCATATAGAAGAAAACCTAACTTTGTTGCACATATACTGACTGTTGATAAACGCCGGCTCATGCACTGCATATAGGATGTCCCTATTGTTCTACACTATTGAACCGCATTCAGAATCTTTGCAGTTTAACTGCCAAACTGCACTGGATGTCCATAAAGTTTCAGCGCATCCTGCGATGCGAGCAATTCAAAGAGTCCGACTGCTCTAATTTTTCTTTCAACATTAAAACAACATTTCTCGTAATGTATTTTTAATCAAATTGTTCTCATAATGATATTAAAATGCGAAGTAGAAGATTAGGCTAACAGTAAACATTTCCTTGAACTATTAGATATAGCATTACCTGTATTTAAACAAATAAGTTTTAAACTATTACTTTGTGAAGGATGAGAATATCAAATGCTGGCGAGCAGATAAGCCTCCATCAGAAAAATGGTTTAGTGTTCTTGAGAACGAAGCTGCCCTAGTACTGAATAATATGAAAAGAAACATCAGAAACAGATTTTCACCCATCGAGCTAGGGAATTTAGATGCGAAACGCAAACTAGGATAACCATATGCACAACGTCGGGCTGCAGATAAATCCGCTCTTGGACTCAGAGCAGAAGAGTGTACGGTTGCAGTCGATTACAGAGTGTCTGAGCTATCACGTCGCAGACGGAAGGCTCATATGGCAATTGCGCCCCCCTTCCGACTGCAAGATCAGTACACCCCCTTCCATTACTGTAAACTATCAATGACTGAAATGTTTACCATGCAAGCCGAGCACACAAGCTATTCCCCACTTTTTAGCACTTAGTTCGTTTCATTGCTTAGTTAGCTTTGGGATGTTCAAGTAACATCAACTTTAAAAAACAATTATAACTAGAGTACACTGAGAGCTCATGCCTCCGCCAAGCGAGGCAACGGTAAGAAAAAGTTCAAATTGGCTCTGAAGCCATAATTTCCTTTGTATAAAATCCAAAATCTAATCATTTGTGCCTCTTGGTAGTTAAGTACAGCTTGTGCAATTTTTTTGAAGATCCGCTCATAAATTTTTGAGTTATATTGATAACAAACGTTATGACAAACATGAGTCAAACATGCAAACGAACTAACCGATCTGCACCAAAATTTGATCATTTATGTCTTTTATCAATACTAACAACCACTATAAATTTCATAAAGATCCATTCATTATTTTTTAAGTTATTGTGCTAACAAGCATGAAATTAAAAACAGTGACAAACGAACGAACAAACGGATCATTATCAAAATTCACTCATTTACTCTTTATTATATATCTAATAACTCATGTTAATTTCATCAAAATCCATCCTTAACTTTTTGAGTTATGGCATTGAGAAAAATGAGGCTGACAAACAAACAAACGGATGGACATATCTTCACCAAAAGTTAATCCTCTGTTCCTCCTAACATACCTAACAATTCCTGTAAATTTCATCCAAACCGGGTCTTAACTTTTTGAATTATCTTGGTAACAGACAGAAAGACAAACACGACGAAAACATAACCTCCTTGGCGTAGGTAATTATGTTGAATTAGCCCCTGTTGTATACGCTTTTCGCAAATATAACATTGTATATTCCAGCTCAACATTTAAATGTGTAGACGCATTGCTAGCTACATTGTTGTTCACATAAACGAATGTTTGAAACGACCATCTAAAGGTCATGACGCCAGATAACAAAGGCAAAAGATCGAAATGCATTTGCCATGTATAGCGTATCTCTAGTCGGCCGATCTATTAAACTCAGAGGCACTGACTGGAATTCTGTGCAGCTTCCCAGGGAGGTCATGTATATAGTGTTATGGTTGTCACTCAAACTAAGGTAACCATAGGCACAGATGTATGCCGGCCTCGTAGACATGCAGATACTCTCTCCGGTGGAATTATAAAATAAGTTTCTGATCGTTCAGTGGTCAAACGGAAATAGCAGTATATATATACCGGCTTTTCATACATGTAAATGTGTCCCGGAAGTAAATGGTGTCTGAGAACATGTGCTTAGAATCAACTGAAGATTCTGGGCAGACTTCGTACCTCACTCGTCTGCACATAGTATTATTACATATAGCCTCTTTATGCAAGAAGCAATGCCTTGCTACTTACTACTAGGATTTAGTAATAAAAGTTTTCTATGTAAAATGTATATAAATAAGAACTTGACATCGCTTCTTCACCACTCTGCACTATAGCCTCATCATTACATTACTTGGCATTGAAGTTATAGCTCACATCCAGGTACTAAGTAGCGATGGGTCAGTTGTCATTGTTTGACATCCGCGGATGTGGATGTTATAATTTCAACATCAGCGAAAGCGAATGCGATTAAGGATGTTATCATTTCAACATCCGGGGATACTGATGTTCAAAAAGTTGCGGATGTCCGCGGATGCGGATATTTGCCTTATCACAAACACACACTGTCACGACGGCAGTTTGTACCACACTTAGGAAAAACTTAGATGGTGCTTTGTAGACCGGGTAGGGCTTGCCCATTTCAATCCAAATGAGAATCTGAAATTTGCTGCACTGTGGATAAGTTTGGTGTACAGTGATTAAAACGCTCATCTGCGCCTCCTTTACTGCAGATCTGTTAGAGGGTTTTACAGTTCTGACATCCGATTACGGACGTTGCCAACTCAACATCCGCACATGCGAATGCAGAAGCGGATGTTGAAAAAAAGATGCGGATATGCGCGGATGCAGATGCTGATATTCGCAAAGTACTAGTGATATTCACTAGTACTTTGACAAACTGGCAAGAAAATCCCGTACACCAGCTTAATACATAGTAGCCCCTCAAGAATTTTTTAACTTCTTATCAAACCGAAGGTAAGTAATAAAAATTGATTGCTACGAAGCGGCGTAGGTTAAAACACGGGGAATGGCAATACACGTTTCTCAAAGTAAAGGAATTGTCCATTGCATTCAAGTGAAGGTAGGTGAGCGCCGTCAGACGTACAGCACAACGACAAGGTGGTCGCATGATTATCAAAACTCAAATCAACATAGAAAATTTAATGAAGAAATGTGACTTATCTTCTATATGATAGAGAAGGGAAATAGGAGGACACTGCATGTGTAGCGCCGTCTAACGGAAGTCAGGTGCTCGGCTGTGGTGGTGAATACAGGCACTGGACGTTGAGTAGGTTAGGTGCTCTACCTCGGTCGTTACAAAGACAAGTACAAGACTTCATGTATGAATCTGTACTATACCTCGGTAATCACAGACAGTGTCTAGTAACACAGAATAGTACGTTGATATGTACTATGTCGGTCGATCGTTGCAAACAGTAGTACTCAGTAGATACTCATCTGCGCTGAATGGGCTCTCTCCAGTCCCCTAATGACGATCGGAGGGATGTGATGGAAGAGGAGCGGCGGATGAAGGGATGTGATGGAAGAAGAGCGGCGGATGAAGGGATGTGATGGAAGAAGAGAGGCGAATGAAGGGATGTGATGTAGGAAGAGCGGCGGATGAAGGGATGTGATGGAAGAGGAGCGGCGGATGAAGGGATGTGATGAGAGAAGAGCGGCAGATAAAGGGATGTGCTGGGAGAGGAGCGGCGGATGAAGGGATGTGATGGAAGAAGAGCGGCGGATGAAGGGATGTGATGTAAGAAGAGCGGCGGATGAAGGGATGTGATGGAAGAGGAACGGCAGATGAAGGGATGTGATGGGAGAGGAGCGGCAGAAGAAGGGATGTGATGGAAGAAGAGCGGCGGATGAAGGGATGTGATGTAAGAAGAGCGGCGGATGAAGGGATGTGATGGAAGAAGAGCGGCGGATGAACTCCGTCACGCAGTTAAGAGTTTAATAGGAGAAAATTGATGTACTGAATAACAAGTTGAGATACCATACAATGAGAGTTGAGAGTACCGGTGACAAATATACTCTGGATCTCCGCTTTCATTGCTGAATGATATCGTAGTAGTTGATTCTTCACGCTGAGCAGACGCCTTTTTATATTGAACTTACATCGCAGCCAAATTTCGACGCTAGAAGATCAACAATCAGTTGGTATCCACAATACGGTGAGCCCTGGGCATTTCCAGTGAATTCTTTTGACAGAACTATATTTTCTTAGTGCAGCTTAACGCTTGATCAGTTCCAAGCTGACATTCACTCATTTTGCAGGGGGGATATTTTGCTATAGTAAACCTCATGGTTGTACAGCCTGAGTTTCACTAACGGAAGATCAGGCCTGCAGGGATGAGACTTATAATAGAGTAAAACCTATAGTGGGAATCGGAACAATGAAAAGCTCAATCACAAAATTTTTGCCCTCATTTATGATGGCTGGGCTCTCTAGTTAAGGGGAGTGATTTCGGGGTTTGGGTTTTATGAAGCAATCACTCTGAAACTTGCCCAGTAGGTGTAAAATAACGTCAGAAATAGATTTCTGAAGTCATTTTTTGAAAATTCCAATTATTTTGGGAGATATTTGACATTTTAGTGAATAAGACACATTTTCTGCTTTTTCACATCCATCCTTCAAAGGAATAGAACTCCATCAGTTTTCATGCTAGAGAAGTCTGTTACATATGAATTGAAAGCTGAAAACACAAGGTAGAGACGTACGTATGACTCCCTTTTTTTCTAAATTTGGTCTAGAATTTTTTTTAGAAGGGTTAGAAGTAAAAGAAAAAATGATATTGCATTTTTTTGCATTTTTCACTCAAATTTTATTACTGTAGATCCATTTTACAAAAAAAGCAAGCTGAAAATAAAAAAATCAAGGGTAAAACGTCTCTTTCTTATGTTTTCAGCTTTCGATTCATATATAAAAGATCTCTCTAGCATGAAAACTGATGGAGTTCCATTCTTCTGACGACATACATATACCAAAAAATGAAATCCTGTGAAAATGGCAATGAAAGTTTCGACTACTAAAAATGTTGCTAATATGAACTTACTACCAACAATATCTATTTAGTATGTTGCATTGACACATAATTATGATTTACAACCACGTCCTCTTTCTGTGGGGGTGGGTCCATAATCCCATGCCCCCAGAATGAGAATATTTGACGGTGTGATAGCTCCCACTCTAGGGATCAGTATTCAACAAATGACAAAAGTGGAAATTTGACTCTCACGCACCCTCATCTACTCCCGCAACCCTGTTGAAGAGTCCCTATGCCAACAGGGGTCAAACTATATCTGGTTATGGGATAGACTCTACCGTCAATATCACTTTTCATCAATAAATGGAGAAAATGAAATTTTGACCCCACCCGCCCCTTCTACCACCCCTTTTTTTGGGGAAGGTTGTGAGGGTTGTGAGCGTCCGAATGACCTTAGATTACATATTTGTTGTTAATAGCACAAAATGATAGAGTATAGCATTATATTGATGTTTTATGTAATCTAGGGTCATTCGGGCGCTCACAACCTTCTCCCACAGCATGTAATGACAGAAAAAACACACGGGCACACAATACGATGACCCAGTACAAGAGTGAACGTTGTGTGACCGAACAGAACAGACAATGCCTGGACACACATATTCAGAGTAGACACCATACTGTTGTCTATACAGCCACAAGTCCGCTTTATCAATTGGAGATGTAATAACTGGCAGAGACACAATATTATTAGGATAATGTGCCACTCGACGACAATCAGTTTATTCAAACTGAGACGTTTTGATTCACTAAAGCTTTCAGAGACTTATGAGAGGGCAAATGATGATTTTTGACAAATTCTTAGACCATTAGAAACGTTCTAGCATATTTGTTAGCAAGTCCGAGAACTTCGATGAAAACTAAAAATTTTTTTGCTGGTGTATACATCAGGGAAAATTGATGAAAAAAATTCGGGTTATATATTTGTTGTCAATAGCACAAAATGATAGAGCATAGCATAATATTGATGTTATATGTAATCCAGGGTCATTCGGTATTAGCAAGCTCTGAAACATCACTGAATTTCATTTCCGGTGCGCATCCAGAATACACAGTGAGATAGTTTCAGCAGAACAAAATTTTAGCTCCCTAGAAGTTTGCATAAAGAATTACTACGTCTACTACACCGGAAAAAATTGGTTCCTCTACTCTTCGGTGGTTTTCTACAAAATGTGTACATCGTTAACCAAAAGAAAATATAATTTTAATGGAGAGAAGACGTAATGAATATCAGACTCCACGGGACGGCAATAGAAGCCTACTACCTATAGGCGGAATCTTCGGATCATCTCTGACTTACTTCTTCATTTTCTTCATTGATCCTCTGTCGTGCTCTCATCCGTAGGTACTGCTACGGCAGAAGTAAAGTCTTGAGTATAACACGCCAATAATTTGAATGCAACGCCAGTCCGTTAAGCTTATATACAATGTTGGCACTTCGTAGCACTGATACCCATGATACCGTCTTTCCAACTCAAATATCTACTTCATTGAAATTCCGAAAATTTTGACATTTGAAGAGAAAACTGCTTCGTCAAATAAGAAAACAGTAAGCTAAAAGAAATGATTGTCTACTGCCCGTGAAAAATCACCCCCTCCAGAGCGCTTCGTCGACCATCTACCGAATGTATACGACGTGATCTGGTCACCTCAGAAAAAATGATAAAATCGGACTCCAGAAGCTGCATACATTGTGTTCCGATTTCAAGAAGTGTTTCATGCAAGAAGTGTCATCAGATAAAGGAATGACAGCCTTCGACATCTTCTGCAACCTGGTCAGCGATTTACAAAATCTGCAACCTGGCTTATTTTTCGCCTATTTCCTTCAAAGCGGACACGGAATAAATAAATAAATAAATAAATACGCGAAGCGTTTTATTACATAAAGAATGCCTACTGAATCCCAGCAGAATGGAACAGGTTCGTCAGTGTCTGTTGATAGGCTTGTTACTGGGAAGTTCTGCAGCATCACTGGGCAGTGATACTGGGCGGTGCTCGAGCTGTCATTATAAATGACGGCAGAAAATTAGTACTTCAGGAGAAACCCGTTGTCTCCTGTGGTTTTTATTCCTAAGAAGGCTTCTCAAATGTAAATTCAGTATTCTGCCTGAAAAATTGAATTATATATAGTGCAGCTAAGTGTCATTTCCGGTACCACCTTTGCAGTTCGAACATATCCGAACACGGTCATGCAGTGGAGCTCAGGTCCCTCAGCTGGAGCGTCCAAGTGCGATCCCCGTATTCAACATACCGTCTTAAACACTTGAATTTTCGCCCATCAAATTTGTTAAAGCGTGACAGAAAATGGATAAACACATAGAAAAATACTCATTGCTCATCGGTCTATATTATACTAAAGATTAGTACCAGCGTCAGGCGAAGTCTCCAACTGTAACAGTGCAGGCTTATGCATCATACACATTGATTATTCGTGCCATGCCAACGCCGCCTCAAAGTGTATTGGAGATGGGGAGAGTAGGGGTTGGGTGCCAGCGATGTTAGCCAAGTGTTGTGCCATTGATTGAACGAGCAGGTCAGAGGTTCAGCCGAGTTAGTGTGCATTGCGACGTGATACCGACACGTGTGACTGAGCTGGATTTTTTTTTTCTACTTCGAGCTCAGCATCAACTGGTTATTAGCTGCGCTAAGTTACGATAAAGTAGTCTACTATGAAACGTGATATTGAACTTGCGGCTTTATCGTAGTCGTGCAGCATTAACTGGTTTCTCGCACTGACATATTACATAACATTTTTTGTAAAGTAAAAAAAAATTCAAAGAATATAACCGAATTATCATTTTATTTTTAATCGCTGTGCAGTGTTGCGTCGGTAAATGATAACTTTAACGGTCAGACTTTAATCCGAGCAGTCCATACATATAAGACTAACTTAGATTTCCATAAAGGAGATGAAGCCTTGGCTTAAGTTCCCTCTAATTCGATGCCATTGCATATGCCAAGCCTCACAGACAAGTTTTACTAGTTACAGCGCTAGTACCGTGTCACTGCATTAATTAGTCTCTATTAGGACATTATGCTGTCTCTGAAAAATAGTACGTACGGTGGTTGTTGTTCTATTAATGCGGCAACAAGCGAACATACCCTGTCATAGTGAATATTCTGTAGAACTGGGGCAGACTGTGTATGTATGTATACAGACAGCCTGCCCCAGCTGTACACTATAGTGAACATTATATTAACTTTAAATGAGAAAACACTGTTTTAATATAGTGAAAATTCTGCTGATTCGGCAATGAGACTACACTATTTTTTATTGGAAAAATGATAAAAAAAATTCTACTGATCTGAGGCGGAGAACACACCTCTAGTGTCTTTTTGTGGCCAGTCTTTGGTTCATTCCAAGTGATTCGTCTGTTCTTGCAGCGAGTTTTACAAATAATTGTGCGAGTGATCCTGTGGGATTCCTCCATTATCGCGACTGCAAAATGATTTCTTCCGGAAGAGAGCAAGAGTAATAATTGATCGGTTTAATATTTTGGGCAAGAGAAAATTAAAAAATATGAAATATATGCTTGTGATACCTTCTTGTGCTTTAGGAAAACTGAATAAAATTATCGCTCCACACTCATATATTGGCTCCCAGAAGTGCTGTGTATCTCATTCCAAGCCTGTTCAGGATCCAAAAAGCCTCAAATACTACTAATTTTTCTTTACATTGACTTCATGATAATCAAAATACGTAGTGAAACTATTCCGTACTATTTTCCGTATAAATAAGATAAATATTAGGTTTTTCAACAATCAGACAAAGAAACTAGGATGGAAACATTACCAGAGCCTTGCGTCTCTGATGTCTTTAAAAAATCAGCCGCCCTTCCTGTGCCTTTCCCGTGATCATCGTGATTAAGATACCTCAGATTTTAACTATGAAAATGGCCACGAAATAATATCTCACGTTGTGAAAATTCGAGCTGAAAATACTGGTGATATATAGATAACAGTCGGTGCTGTCATGAATACTACTAATGGATTTAAAAATAGTAGTTTCATCGTGAAAATTGAAAGCATTTTAGCTGTACAGCGTAAAT
Source organism: Parhyale hawaiensis (assembly GCA_001587735.2). Taxonomy (NCBI): domain Eukaryota; kingdom Metazoa; phylum Arthropoda; class Malacostraca; order Amphipoda; family Hyalidae; genus Parhyale; species Parhyale hawaiensis. Next base: position 8,484,624 of record LQNS02277997.1, on the reverse strand, counting down.
AACTTACCTTTTAAATAAAATTTTCTGATTCACCTGGATTCATGCCTCCAATATCGTTAGGTTTTCCTAGATTCAAATCACCACACTCGTTGTGGGTCTCCTATATTGAATTTATCCCATTCTATGTCATTTTTCTAGCTTCATCTTACACCAGTATTTGAGATTTTTTTCTAGATATACCTAAGCCACAACCATCTCAACCCAGTGTACAATTTAGTTAAATTATAACACGCCATTCTGGAACTTTCTTAGCATCAGCTCCCCACAGTCCTCGTGATTATCCTAGATTCATCCAACCCAGTTTGTGAATTTCCTAGATTCATCTCACTCCAGTTTGTGATTTTAATAGATTAATCACACTCCAGTTTGTGATTTTAATAAATTAATCTCACTCCAGATGGTGATTTTACCAGATTAATCTCACTCCAATTTGTGATTTTCCTAGATTCATCTCACCCCTCACCCTAGTCTGCGTGCTGGAGCAACTAAGGTAGTAGTGCGTTGCATTGTACGTAACATGTCTGAACGGGACTGTGCTATAGGCAAGTGCTGCATCCAATGCCTCTTTGTGCTTATTGGTGTTTCTGTAGTGACTCTTTACAAATTCAGGTGAGTTATCTGTATCGTTATTATCACAAATGGGCACGTACGACCACTTGTTGGTCGCCCGCAATTCATTCTGGGGTTGCTAGTAGATGAATGTGGATAGCTGGCACTAAAGTGGACCAAGAGATTCATTGCCAGGGAGAATCCGGGGCCTAGGCTCCAGCCCTCTCTGAGCTATTTCAGTTAAGTCAAAAGATAAAAAAATATATTATTAAGGGAAACTGCCACCAAAGGGGTGACTCTGTAGTGGCTGTAGTAAATCTAGTTTACACAATGAAAAACTGAATTTATGACGTAGTTCCTTTAAAACTGTTATTTTCACTTTATGCTGTTAAAATTTCGCAAGCGGCAATACTAAGTTCCTACATTCACTGTTTTCACTGTTGCGTAGGACCTTCCCTATCGCAGACACACAAAAAACTATCTACTTACATTACTATTGCTATTTCATCATGTAATATTTTTAAAATTGAATGTTTCTCAAAATTTTCCTTCCTTGTTTCTCATAGCCACACCATGGAACATCCTAACCCCGTGGTTGGTGAGTTCGAAATAAATGACATCAAGTACGTTCATTACACCCTCCTTGTATCGAAGCACTTGCTGTATTGGCGACAGTTTGTCTCTCTATCTTCTGTGTTAGATAGCTGCCTATCCGCTCAGTATCTGATCGGCTGTTGTTGCAGGCAGTGGTTTTGTATTTAAAGTGAACATTAATCCTTTTCATGTGTTAGGTTATTTCTTATTCCACGTTTTCTTTTTATTTCATTGCCATCTTTGTCGTGATTTAGACCAAAAAGAATGTGTCAAATCAACTGCACGCTTTTGGTTCTTTACGATACTTCTACAGAAAATAGCGTATGGATATTTTCACGCATGAGAATCATGATTTCCCATCGTAAATTTACCTTTGAAATATCATTTACAGCTGAAATAATTCCGGTTTAAAATAATCATGGGAAAGATTAACTTTTGGCTCTTACTATTAAAAACAGAAGTCCGTTCTTGCAAGTAATCATTTAATTGAGGTGGACAGTTTCTGCACTTTAAGAGTGATTCTTTTTTTCACCGTATCACCGATTTTCTGTCTAATCCATATTTGTTTCGCTCTTTTGCAAGGAAGAGATACTGCAAGTGGAAAAATAAGCTTGCGAATGGGTGTTTTTGCTTCACAATACTGTTCAACATGAAATTTAATAATAAAGCACAGGGTGCAACCACTTACGAGAGTCCCGTATGGGTAAAAAAAATTGAGCATGTCAAACTAACTCTTCTATATGTTGCATTTCAAGAACGTTTAACCGTTTACAGCTAAAATATCATTAATGTTCTATTACTATATAAGCCCGGCAGTAGATCCAGAGTACCGCTGGCAGCGGTAAACATTTTCTACATATTTTTTCAGTACTTTATTCGCAACGTAAATATTTTAGATTACATCAAGTCGAAATGCAGGCTAAAGTCTGGTTGTACTCGGAAAAGCCTGCGTGTCTCTCTTTGTAACTGCATTTTCTCTGTCCAGGTGATGGAGTATGTAATTCTTAGCGGGCTGTGTGTCTCCGAACGGACTGTAGGTAGATTAGGAATACTAAGACGGGCAAGAACAGCAATTCGAATTAAAATTTATCAATAGAGCAAAAATCTAATTTGGGAATCATTTTTGTTATCATTGTACTAGAAAAGGAAATTGCAGAATGGAAACAACTGTAACGACCTAGTCTTGAATTAGCTATTAAACTTAACTAGGTAAGATATGAGACATCTTACAACCAGCAGGTACAATCCTAAAGGAGACGAGAAGTCTAGGTAATAATCTAAACTGGGTTATTGATATCACAGGGAACTCCACAGAATATTTATACCAATGGTCCAAAAACCATTATCAAAATCAGTATATACTGTATAAATATGTATATTAATATGAAACTATACGGGTGCTTAAAGACAAACACGTTCCGACTATCTCCTGTATAACACCACCTCTGCAAAGTTCAGAAACCGTCTTTTCTGGCTTGAAAATCTTTCGTTCAACGAAACTTACCTCATCATTGTCAGACTGTCGCACTGAATAATACTTATTTTATGTCAAAATGGAAACACAAAGAATAAATTTTCGTCTGCATCCGTATATATCACCTACAGATAGAGCTAAGCGCTTCGACAATCTGCCTACTATCCCGGACCATCCTCCTTTCCAACGCGATATGAAAACCGCAACGGTTTCGCATCCGTGGATCAACGACTCGCTATGTAAGAAGTAAGTATTATAAGTTTATAATATTGAGATTCTAATTTTTTTACGCAAATTTTTCTATTTGAGCGAACTTTTTGCATCACTGTAAACTATTATAGAGCTGTTGCTATAGATTATCATTACTTCTAATGTACCTAGTATAGTACAAAATAAAGGATAGTGCAGTTGTATGTACATACTTCTGTACTATATGTAGTTGTTGCTGGTGATACTGTCGATTTTCAGCTGTTACTACTACTCACACGTCATAGAGGTTTTGTTTGACTTGGTAGTCATCTTACAGAAGTTCAGACACATATACATGTTTCGGAAAATGACCACAGGTCTCGTCTAGTTTTTTACTAATGACATTATTGCCTAATATTTCGGCTTTTCGAAAATTTTGCAATTCATTTCGTGATTGTGTCAGTATTAGTTAGTTAACATCCTTTATTTAAAATTTTGGAATGCATCGTTACGACGCACTTGCATCATCTTCACCAAGCTGAAAAATAAACACGAACGGATCAGTAAACACAAAGGTAAATAGCTAACACAGACGGCTAAATAGTTACAATATATTGTACTAGTGGCCCGGGCCGTCATTATAAATGACGGCAGAAAATTAGCACCTCAGGTAAACCCCCTCTGTCTCCTGTGCTTAGTACTGTTCAGAGGCTTCTTTAATGAAAATTCAGCATNCTGGAACGCTCAAGTCCGACCCCCGTATCCAAGATACCGTCATCGGCACCTGAATTTTCTCCTATCTTATTCCCATAGAGCGTGACAGGAAAGATATAAATATATAAATAAATAAATAAATAAATAAATAAATAAAAACACGATGTGAATTATTATATAGTACTGATAATATACCTATTGGCTTACATTTTTTCACGTCTAAATTTTGAGGGCAAAAAAGAGTCTTAGAGTTACAAACTGATATTTACACCTATGTCAGTGTTGTCAAAAATTAAAAAAAAGTATAGTAACTAGATGCTGTCCATTACGTCACTGAACCAACGTCGTTAGAGTCGAGTTACAGTACGAAATTTTACTTCACTAATACAGGGACTAGACAATATAGTGGCCCTTTTGCCAACCGGTGGGTTCAGGAAGTTTCGAGAAGAAGATTTCAGTGCTACAAAATCTAAGATGTTGGTATGCAGCTCAGGTTAAAATTTATGAATGAGCAGTGCTTGGGAGACTTGCATGTGTTCGCTGTCGGCAAAGCAGTATAATACTGTGACGTTGGGCTGCTCATCGTCGGAACCTGGGCTAGAATTATGGACAGATATGAAGTGGACAAACATGGAGCACCTTGTATTTATGGTTCTCTAGTCGTCATCATTATCTAGGTGTAATGAGTGCTGTGACGTAATGGACATGGTCACTATACTCATTTTAGTCGTTAAAGTCGATATACTGTAATACTCCTTTAGTCCTCGACTTTCAGGAGTGAAAAAGCACTCGGGAAATAGATGCACTATGCAATTTATTGCAACTCATGTGTTTGTCACTTTGGTAATTACTACCTTGCTTGCCATGATGATTCTTCGGACGAGGTCCAGGTGGCGTTATGCACGCAACCCATCTTGTGCAGAGGTGATGCAGCAGTCCGTGACCAGCGGGAGGGGGGGGGNGGGGGGGGGGGGGGGGGGGGGGGGGGGGGGGGGGGGGGGGGGGGGGGGGGGGGGGGCTCAGAGGGAATTATCTCCACGTATCACGTAGCCGCTTACGGCTTTTTTATCTGGCAGTAAATATTTGTCAGGCATTCTAAAGCTTAAGTAATGGACGTTAACAAGTTTCTCTGACTTTATCGCAAATGAATTGCTAAATAATATTATCTCAGTCACCATAGCTACTATAAATATGAGCATCATTACTACCCACATTGTCATGTTTGCTAGACACTGGAGGAATTTATATATTTTCGTCCCCCCAGTTACGATGTCCGACTGGGTGTCAACATAACCCCCGTCTACCTCATCTCCTACCCCCGGTCTGGCAACACTTGGACCAGGTACCTTGTGGAAGGAGCAACAGGTATCTTCTCTGCTTCTATTTACTACAGCCCTGCTCTTCAAAAACTAGGTGCGTAGTATGTGTTTGGAAGGCTCACACTATGAACTAGGAACGTACCTTCCAGTCGCTCAGTGGTTAAGGGTGCTGCCTCGCTCATCGTCACGAAGCCGGCCGTTCTATTCTTCGCCAGAATGGCAATCCTATTACACGCCAGTTTTCATATGGGCCCTCCGTGAATGATGTCAGAGCGCTCACATTCTCTGGTTGACTGCAGCATTACAGTCCTATTGGTCCTTGACAAAATTTATATGTAAGTCGATTAAATTTCAACACTTTACAGAGTACCGTAGTACCATGCTTTGTAGGGTTTCAGGTACTTTGACAATCATCAGAGATATAGACAGCGCAGCCCCCTACTTCTCCAGCACAGGAGCAGAGCAGGTTGGGAAGCCCCAATTATTTCGGACCTATATCTGTAGCACGAACCAGTGCATGTGGGTTTCCCAGTGGAGAGTACGGTTAAGTTTACCTTACCTGCATAGCAATGTTTGACTCTCTTGGTTAGATCTCTATAACGTCTTAAGAGCCAATTTTTGAGCAAAAGTAAGGCTTATGTACTATGTGAGTCATATACTAGACAATAGCTTCTGTTAACTAAGCCAGTAGTACGTCCTGTGATGCTGAGTTCTGGAATTTAAATATCTACTCTGCATTGCAGCACTAAATGCAACAAACTAGGGATGTTCCATGTGCTGCCATATTAGGCTCTTCAAGCGAGGAAACACCATGTACTGCGAAGCGAAGTTCTGCTAAAACAAAAGCTTGCACAGTTCATTTTATTGAATGTACACGTACAAAGAAAATTTTGATACATCTCTTTTGTATATTCCATTTCTTAAATATTTACAGACAGGAACGGAAATCTAAACATTTTTCAAATGAATTTTTGCTGCCAATTTTCATGATCCAATGACGGGGATTTACTGGAAATTATCCTCAGTAGAGTTCTACACGTAAGAAAATTTCCTCAATTTTTAGGTTTCTTGGGGGAAAAACTGTCAACGGCAACGAACCAGACGCTGCTTATCAAAGATCATCTCTTTGGTAGCACGAGACCTCTTCCTCATACCCCCGTGGTACTCCTCATCCGCAACCCTAAAAAGTAAGTAGCATAAATGGTTGCAGAAACTAGCAAACCTGGTCATCAAATATAAACAAATACAGTTTAAAGTATCCATGCATTTATTGATTTGTGATGATTTGTTTACCTGGCTATTTCATGGCTATGGTTACTTTGACTGTAGAAAAAATACCAAGGGAGTTTTCCATCGCTCTTGCTTGCTGCCAATATTCTGTCCAAGCAGACTTGCAGCCAGAAACGCTACACTGTTGAAGTCGAACACTGCCTCCTCAGAAAACGCATATCACCATAGAAGTTTCGGCTCTCGAAGTTCACCAATTTACAAGTTAAATTAAAAAAAATTAACTGGAGGAAATTTCAATGCACAGTTTTTGCTTGAAGGTGGAGGGAAGGAAGAGGTGGTATACAGAAATTCTGAGAAATAAATAAATCAGTCGATCAGCACCGTATGCTAATCAATGTTGTAGATTTATTCACATTTTTGCATCGCTCTGCATACGGACTTCAGATATAGGGAATTTCAAAGATCAAAATAACGTCAACTGCTCTTAATATCAAGTGAACATGATGGTATTTGAGCTTGTGCTTCTTTACAAATTTTCAAGCCTGCAGGTAAAATGTTTAATTAGCGTTGTAGTAATTTTCCAATCAGGAGAGAAGACATAAAGTAATTAAGTGGGGATTCGTTGAAGTAGTTCTTTTACAGGCATGTTGGACGCAAGCAGGTCGGTTGACCTAGATGTGAAAAACGGCAAGAAAACTAGAATTAGCTAGTCACCGAAAACAACGGCGATGAATTTTGTTGTCTGTGACAATAAATTTTTTCAGATAGACAGGTGGGTTGAGTGAGATGTGAAACTGCCAAAACTCTAGAGTAAGCTGGCCATAAAAAATGATGACGTTGAATTTTCCCCTCACTGCGGGTGGTGGTTTTACGCCACAAGGCGTTCTAGTTTTCCACTATAATAAGCTCTGTCGCAAATCATGACATCACTTTAATCATTTTGTCATCTTATGTTAACTACTAAATGCTAGTATGTATGTGTATGCTATTAGTACAACGCCTAAAACATAGACCGCACAGTATCTGTAATGAGTAAGTTAATCAGTGAATAAATATGTCACTGCTCTCCAGTCAGGTCGCACGATGAAGAGCAGAAAACATATAAATTTCTTCTTTGCAGTTCGTTGGTGTCGCACTACGTTTTCAAAGATTCGTACGAGAAGCACCAAGACCACATGCTGTACAGGGGTACTGAAGACAGTTTTAAAACTGAAGGTAACTCTTCTGAAATTCATGTAAATATTTTTTCAATCTGCATAAATCTCTAGGATTTTTTTTTTAATTCGAGTAAGTCTACAGCATATATTAGAATCTTAGTAAGCCTGCAGCCGGTTTTTGAAGTCGAAGTATTTGAAATACCAGTTGCCGAAATCGTATAAAGGTTGTGATCAGTATTCAAAATGAAGCTAAATCAGCTGCCAGTAGCCATAACCGAAGGAAGTCTGCGTCAGGTTTGAAAGTCCAAATATTTATGGATTGACGGCACGACAAATAATATTCCACTAGATACATGATCCACAAACATTTTTATGAGTGATATTGACGTGACCTGTTGCATAAAGCGATCTTAATTAAAAATTCAGGGACTAATAATTCTATCTATGAAACTGCAAAGTACCAAAGGCTTCAAAATAGGTCGCCAGTTGGTTAACCTATTAAGTACCCTGAATATTTAGTAGTCGCTGCTTTGTTAAGAAGTTAAGTATCCTAGTTATTAAAAAATTGGATACCACGCTGGCCAAAAAGGTGTGAATAAAAATATCATTCATGCTGCCTAACGATGATTCCACTAGGCTCAAGTATCTTTGAAAGTGAAGCTGGTATCGTCACTATAGATTTAAGAATTATTCAAAATTTAATGATTACTCAGCTCTCGCAACAATCTTACAAGAAGCCCAAACTAAATTCAATTTTGATCACTAATTAGGGCGAAAGAGGGAATGACTTACATTTTCTTCTGTTAATTTAAATGGCTCCTCTGACTAATGGACTACCGAATTAGATTTAACCATTGATGTTACGGCGCTAGTTATATCAGCTCTCCATTTGTTCGTCAGAGAATTCTGTCTATGGTGATGCTGGTGTCAATTTTACTTGCTGTAGCATGCCGAATCACAAGCTTTAAATATTATACGTCTGGATTGTTCCAATAATACTCAGTCATTGCTCCATGAAGAAATTCAGGTAATGAAAAAAATTCCCAAATACTTCTTTAAAATACTTGGGAATTGTTTTGACAGTTGTGCAAACTAGAGTGCTCATGCTGTCAAAATGACAGCAAGGAATTTGTGATGACCCCCTATTCATTAATCATATACTGTATACTTTCTCTGACACTTCTCAGCTAATTAATATTGTTCAAGTTCATTTCGTTAAGGCCGGGGCCCCACTAACGCAACAAGCGATGCAATTTGATTTTTGCGGGAGACATGGCGCCTGTGAGCGATAGTGTGTCGCCCGACCTGGGTTGCGTCGGTGGGGTGAGTTAATTGCTGTACCCGATGTTACGTTTTTTTTTTTTCAGCTAGTCGCTTGTTGCCGCAAGGAGGCCCTGGCCTCAAAGTTCCTAAAAATGCATCAAAATTCATTTCAATGTTGAAATACTTGTACTCTGGACGCATAGTATAGAAAAACTTTATAGTATCTCAACAACGTTTCGATATCAAAGATACCATACTTTCGTTACTAATATGATTCTGAAGAATATAAGCAAAAGCCAATACAAATTATCATAAAAGATGAGTGTGCTCTATTTCAATTTATTTGAGCAGCACACTCCTTTGTTGCAATGAATGATATAAGAAAAAAAAATTATAATATTAGGAAGCAGTGAAGTATCAATGAGTTAATTGAATTCGCCACCGCGTATCCTATTTACAATATACTACTTCAGTACTTCAAAAATTTTGCATTACTTCGAAAGCAAAGGAAGAAAACAAGCTGGAAGAATAATTTCAGAATTGCTACATCGTGTACAATTGCTATTCCTATGCTTCGTTGAGCACTTATGCAATTTATGTGTCATTAACTGAGGGCAAGCATATAGCTTCAATGTATCGACAAAGTAATCCAAATCATACTCCATAACAGTGCTAAAAGAAGCTTTAGATATTTTCATTGCTTAGACTATAGCGTTGGCTGAGCAAGAACTGCATTGTAATATTCTATTAAAATATGTTTGCCTTAATCTACAACATGGCTTATTTTCTACCTATCAGTTTTCAGTGAAGCTTGACAGAATGACCGGGCTCTGTTTTCGTAAAGCGTGACAAAAATGTACAAATAAACAAATCAACAGAGAAGCTAACAAATACGCAAAGAAACACACAAGGGAACAGATACTGTAAAATACACATCGATCTCTTTTATATCGTAGATTCAATTTTTTTAACGTGAATCATAGCTTACTAATGAATTTATTAGCACAGCTAATTTTGATGCTTGCACGTCAGATATAATATATTGCTTAATATTTCATGTCTTGGAAATCATCCAGTATTTTTTACCCTATTAACCCGTAACTACCTAAATTAAGTATCTCTTTATGTAAGAATATCACTAATTATTAAGTCACCAAATCTACACAGCAGCCACTTAAGTATCAAACAATGACTTATGACACGTTTACTTCTGATACCTCTGTTGTTTCTTAACAGATTTCAATGACTTTTAAAATGTTCATTTATTATGTTTTAACAGATTTCAAGACAAAGCTGCCGAAGATGTTACATCATTGGGAACACGTAAGTTCTGAACTACTTCCTGCATTTGTTCTGCAACGCGAAATGATTCCTACAGAACCATATTGGAGAACGAAAATACAAGTAGATACAAATATGTACCTAGATGCGGCACTAGCGATAGTGAGTCACTGCAGAGGCTCTGCTATCATTCTGCAAGTGGTCTCTCCACACTAGGCTACATGCAGTACAAAAACTGACCCCACACAATAGGCTACTTATAGTGCTAAAGCGGACTCAACACACTTGGCGACTTGCAGTGCACAAGCGGACTCAAAACACTTGGTTACTTGCAGTGATTAGGCGAACTCGGCACACTAGCTCTACCTACAGCACCAAAGTGGCTCGAGTCACTAGGCAACTTGCAGTGCCGTAGCAAACTTGGTACTCGGTAGCAGTGAATGCTACGTGCTGCACAGTTGGGCTGAGGGTCTCGAGAACGATCTCCAGGCCAGGCCCGGTCTTTCTCATGGCGCTCGGGAAAGACTCAGGAAAATTGCTTGTTGCGTATAGCTACTGTTGGAGTAATTACCTTAAGGTAGGGGGATGTAGGGTCGTTGAACCTTCCGTTTCAGCGCCATGGTTTCTAACCACTCGTCATCGGCTGCAGCTGCATTCACTCCTCTGTAGCCAGTTGGCCTATGTTTGCTGCACGAACCAGTACGTGCGGGTTTAACAGTTGAGAGTGCAGTCAATGTCGACTTTGCTTTTACCTTTCTTGTCCCATTTGGCTGCTTGCATTGCCGAAGGGGATTCGACATATCTACTAGGTTACTTGCAGTGACAAAGCCAACTTCGGCTCACTAGGGATACTTGCAGTGCTAAAGCGGGCTCAACAGTGTTGACACACTACGCTACTTACAGTACTGAAGCTCAAGGTAAATACTCTGGAGAAAGACTGCAAATACAGCCAGCTAATGCAGGTAGGAAGTTTATTAGGCCATTTGGGCATAATTTCGCTGCGAAAAAAAGACAACTGTATGTAAGTTGGAATACAAACCGTTGAAACTTACTACTAACTAGCAGCAGCAGCAGCTCAAAGTTAACTTTGACTCCTGTTGCACATTTTAGCAACCGTATCAGGCACACGCTAATTTTCCCCTTTCAAAGACTGAAAGTGGAACGGTTGGATTAACTAAGAACACAGGAAGGAACCAAAAGAGCTTTTAATACCATAATATATCAGCCCTTGGACTAACGGTTACAAACACAGTTTCTGAAATGTACAGTCAAAAGCTAGAAATACTACATTTTCTGAGTCTCGCTTCGCTTTGAAAATTAGCTCAGTACTTTTTGATATGACAATGATGATTTTTCTGAGCGTGGTAGATGAAAGGCGATATCTTTGATAGAGTTTTTGAGCTTGTCGGGCATAAGCTATATCGCATATGCTTTAGCTGAATTTCTTTGTAGCAGTTCGAGAGGCTCAGTCTTGGTTGGGGTTTGCGTTCCTTTTGTCTCAGAGCCTTTCGTGCATAATCCATTTCCCTTATGTTTTCCTTGGCCGAACGTTTCCGAGGTAGTTGACACTTCACGCTGAAAGGATGCCTTTCTATATTCAGCTTACATCGCAGCCAAATTTCGCTTCTAAAGGTTTACCTATCGATTGGTATCCAGGTTACAAGGTATGCTCTGGGCATTTTCTTGGTGCAGCTCAACTTTTGACTAATTCCAAACTAATATCCGTGCGTTATCTTGCAGGGGGATATTTTGCTCTAGAAAAAACTCATAGCTGTACATAATTAATCTCATTAACGAAAGAACACGCCAGCAAGTATGAGACATTTTACAGCAAAAGCTACGCTGAGAACCGGAACAATAAAAAGCCTAGTAAATTTAATAAAATTCGCCCATAACTTTTCGAGTTGTGTTACTGTGAATAATCAGGCAGACAAATATACAACCGGCTAAACGGATCTTCACCAAAAGTCAATCATCTGTTACTCTTAACACGCCTAACATTCCCTTAGTGACAGAGACGGACAAACAAATTCGACGAAACCATAACTTTTTTTGGCGGAGGTAATTATTATATGATAATGGCGATAAATTTAATGTTTATTCTTGTACCCTCTCCACAGTCCTACACTTCAACCCTGGCAGAGGTGATAGAGTCCTGTAACCTCTGAAATACGACAAGTGCCACAATCGCCCAGTAATATGCGCATGATACTCTCCACGTCACAGCGCTAGACTTTCGCTATATTTCTGAGTTTACCGCACTCTGCAAACAGGACATTATTTGCTCAGTAGCAAAGAATGAAGTGGAGCATTTACCCACTGGTCCATCTTTCCCAACTTCCCAGGTACCAACAGCCTGTTTGGAGGACGTAGAGCGACTGCTCGTCCTACACTACGAGGAAATTAAGGCGGACCCCATCGAAAATGTACGGAAAATTCTGTGGTTCCTTAGAATACCGGCGGATGAGGGTAGACTGCAGTGCCTCGCTAGAAACGTCGAGGGTAAAGTCAACCGAGGGCAACCGAAGGTAAGTGATGTGCTGGTAGAGCAATGAATTTTATTGTTGAGGGGTAGAAAGAAGCTACGACCTTGCTTTGGGTAAGAAGCAGTGACTTCATCTGAGTCTTAGTACAGATAGTTCTAGATAAACGTAGGACTAAATTTTTTATGACACTTTATTGCTTGCGTTAGAGAATTCCATTTTCAGGCATTCAGTATGTGTATTCTTAATTTAAAAGTACCTCTATACCGAGTACCTGAAAGTAATGGTAAATAAACCAATATAATAAAATTGCATTGTATAGCTAATTTGGGACTAAATCGAAGGCTAACTCTCCATATAGCCTACAACATAGTTTCTAAACAAGTGGTCGTGGAATCCTCAGAGACCTCCTGCGCATGTTATAGTCTTTGAAAGATATGTGTATAGCTTCTATACACAATACGTGCTAGCATGCTTTAGACTTTCATCTGTTACTACAACGTCAGAGCAAATATTAACGAGATAATAAAGTTACATAATGAAGCTTTAAAATTAAATAATGGATATCATTCAGTATTCTTTGATTTATCTTGGGGTACTTTTGAGCACTGTGCTGAAGAAAACAACCAAAGGTAAAGGTAAAGTCAACTAGACAGTACCCCCGACTGGGGAACCTGCATTCACTGGCTGCAGATATAGACCAACAGGCCCCAGAGTATACGTCTGCAGTCGACCATATATGTCTAGAGCAATGGCGTCAGTGCCGGAAATCTCCATACGACAATATCTGCCACCTCCAAACCCTCTCAATTGCTTGGGAAAGTCAGTAAACCCACAGCGGTATGCAGACCGGATGCTGACCGATCGCATCAAGCGCGCAAAAATCTTGCCTAACTGGGTGCGAGGTTCCAGCTTGCGACCTTGAGAGTCAAGGTCAGACGCTCTAGTCTGCCGATACTACCGATTAATATTGTTTAGATAGTTATCAATGTGCATTTTAGATGATGAGCTCTAAATTACATACGGTACCAAGTTATTATTATTATTATTATTGTTCGAAATAGTTAGCTATTATCATATAAGTAGTGCAATTTAAGTGTGTAAAATTTTGATTAACGACATAATAGGCCGTACTATTTTTCGCTCCAAATATATATATTGATTAATTTTGTTTGAAACCCATAAAGCGATTATAACTCACGAACGAAATTAAAAAGGTGGTAATGTTTTCATTCTGTGTGTCTATACTGTATATGCTCACCTATACTATGTTATTTCTGTGTCCTTCCACCGCAAAAACTGCAAGATGAAATTAAACTATCATCAGATCTTTGGAATCTTTTCATTTAGTCAACTCAGCGCGCCCCCCCCCCCATCTCCCCATCGCGGATGAGAGATTTACGCCATGCAGCGTTGCATTCTAGTTTTAACCATTTATTCAAATATATATATATATATACATTTAAATACGTGTTATAACCATACGAATAACATGATATAGATACGTAATCAAACAATTACTAATCTTCTACTCTTTCATAATTACTTTATCATTATCTTGAGCAGTAAATGTTTACATGACCTTACAAAGCTAATATTCAAATCCTTTTATTATACGTAACTCCTGGCAACATGGCAGCATATTTTCTGCTGTTAGTGATCTCATAAAAATGATTTTTCCATGTTGTGTCTACTCCCCTCCCTTTTTTGAGTTCTTAAGAAACGCTAAATCTGATTTAACTTAGAAGGCCAGTCCCAGGCATGACTTTATGGAACGAGAGACTCGAGAAAAGTTCTGTTTAGCTCACTGTCTCATCAATTCGGATAGTTTTCTCCAGAAAGCAAACCTCAACATCATAAAATTTTCCAGAACTTCAGCCGTGAGCGCCATTTTGATTTGGTCTTCAGGTGTTAATCGTTAACCGATAAGGGTTGAAGTGGCCGGTGCTACAAACTTCGCACAAAGAGTGGAACTAAATTGAGTGTACGAGCACAAATACTTTTAAAGCTTACCTCTGTGCAGCTTTTGTGGGTCTCACAACGCTTGATTAAATTCTGCTTTATACTGATTTCAGTTCAACGTCTTCACGAGAGAACAACATCGCGGCATTGACGAAGCTGTACACAGAGTTTCGCTGCTGCTGAAGAAAAAAGGCCTACCACCACTGCCCTACGACGAGTCATTTAAAGGCACGGCTGTTGAATTTTCTTGACGTCGTTGTCGGACTTAGCTGGGTCCACTAGTTCTACTAGGTGCACTAGGCCAAGTACTTCGCCTACTAGGATTTTTATATATAGTGGGCATACTCTCGGCGTGTTCAACTGAGGGCTGAAATTAAGCCTAATGAGACTTCACTTGTCCGTATCTTCAGACAGGGGCCCTGGCTTCGACTTGGGTTGATTCAAGTTTCAGTCGTTGACTCTCTTAGGCCCCGAGCCCACTGGCCACTTTGTAGAGCAACCAGTTGGCGCAGCAAAGTGGCGGGGATGTTTTCCCCCATAGGTTCTTATTGTTTTCAAGCTTTGTCGATCACACGGGTGTCTGTGACTCGGGGCAGTGGCGAGCTGTCGCTCGTCCCCTACAGATTCCGTGTTTTGTGGTGGCGTTTTGTGGCCGGCTGCGCGCACACTAGCGACTAATGGCAACCACAAGTGGCAGCTACTCAGGTGATGAAGGAAACTTCGTGGATTACGCGTGTGCTGCTCCCGCTATTCTAACAATTTAAGTTAAATCACAATAATTGTATTAGCATTCCTTTGTCTGAGTGAAACGTCAATAATTATTTATTATAAGTCACCATGCATATGTGAATTGATGCTTTAACTATATTGAATGCTCCCGGGGAGCGCCACCTTCGCTTTACACCTCGTAATTGTAAATAAGCACATGGAATATTTTCATTATGCACAAAAGCGTAAGTGAATGATGAGAAATTATTTACTGTTGCTGCATAAATGTAAAAATATATATTATATCTTAAGTGGCAACCTCATGTGACCGGGTGTTCAAAAACAGCCACATGTGGCCGCCACGTCTCGCTGTCACTTATGGCTAGTGTGCACGGGGCTTATGAGCAACCAGTGAGATTTCCAGGAAGCTAGTTTTATTCCATAAAATGAAGCATTCATTCGGTTTAACGTCATCGGGCTGCTTCTTGCCCCTACAACACGATTCAAAGTGACAAAGATAAATTTCATATCTGCATTTCTAGACAAGTCAAGTGAAATGGGTTTGTTTTGATTGACTTTGAAGACCAAGTTGAACGTGCCCTATGTCTGGTAGATCTAATAGCAGTGTGTTCGATTGGGTGTCAATATTAAGCCTTCAAGGCTTGGCTTGTTCCAAACTTTAGGCAGGTCCATTGGTTTTGACGTGCTAAATTGAGCTTCAGGCAGTAACCCTCAATAAGTTACCCATGAGACTACCGAAAAATTCAATCTTGCTCCGGAAGATGAACTTTTCCAGCGTCTTAGCATAATCGCGTTACTACAAGCACATGCAACACTATTTGAAGTAACAAAACTAAAGCTTCTGTCCTACGTTTCGGACAAGTAAAGCCTCGAAGGTTTAATTTTGGCGCTCAATCGACGAATGCACATTAGGCCTAGTACGGTCTCGTTCGCTTAGATAATTTCTTGCTATTGTTGTGTTCAACTCTGGATATGAGGCCCAGATGACACTTTATGTAACACCTATAGCGGCTGTTTGCATAGGTTGTCTATATGTAGTTTCTTGTGGTTGTTGCGTTCAAGTTTGGATATGCAATCTGACTATTGCTTTACGTTGCGTCTACAGTGCCTACTGCATTGCGTATGCTGTCTATAGTTTCTTCTCGTTGCTGTGCGAAGTTTGGTTCTCAACATTCGTTGAGTAGTGTCCATCTGTCTTGCTGCTGCGTTTGACTAGGACATAGCTCTTGATTTTTTTTTAGAATACTTAACTCTTCGCATAGACTGATGCGTGTTTCAATGGAACGGATTTCGAGGTTAAGTTGTAAAATGTTAGCCTAATGCTGTGATGTCTCGAGCAATGTCCTTTATACGCTCGGCATAGTTAAAATTAAAGCATCCTTGACTGTAAATATTACGTATGAGTCCTGCGCAAGTTGCAACAAAATCGTTACCTATGATATGTTAGCAGTAGGGAACTGGCTCAGCAAGGGGCAAATCAACAACAACAACACATCACTGGACCGTGCGACTGACCCATTCAGTAGCTGATATGTTTCTCTTCTCTTATTTTACCGATTCGTTGTATGATTTCAGCAAAATACGCTTGGTTTAGTCCTAAAATAATTTTTCTTTTATTACCTTTAAAGAAAACGGAATTGTCGTATCAAAAATATTTTTTGATGAGGTTGAAAATGCAAAAAACAGTTATTCCTGGTTACTGATTGCAGTTGGGTAGCGTACTGTATGTGTGAATCGGAGACCTCTCCGGATCTCGAAAGGCCCATGCCAAACCGGAGACTAGATTTTGTTACATTAGATTAGATTGGCGGCGGTAGACGGACCAACAGGCCCATTTCCAGAACGACACCGGGACTTACGAGCCGGCTCTCTACGAGATATTGCCATTATGTTAGCATGATATAGATGACTGAGGAAAAAGGAGACGAAGAAAAAAAGGAAGATCTCAGCCACGAGTCGATCATGCATATACGCAAGTGCAATGTATAGCCGCTGATCTGGGGAGCGTAAGCGTTTGTGACTCCGGGAGGACGTGCTCTTAGCTTTGGAGGATGTCTTAATCAATGTATGTCAAGACGATTTTTAAACGCGTTGACTGTCGCCACTCCTACAACGTCTGAGGGCAGTCTACTCTAAATGCTCACTATGAAATACGGAAAGAACTGCTGGCTTAAGGTTGTTCTTTAGGCTTTATGCTCGAGGTTTTGGCCGTTGTTTCGCAGGCGATCATTAACGTCTCTTTGAAGAAGTCCCGCTGTATGTACGTCTTTGAAGCCAGTCAAATACTTGAATTTTTCTATTAGCTGCCCCCTAGCTGAGTCGTCTT
Organism: Parhyale hawaiensis; assembly: GCA_001587735.2. NCBI lineage: Eukaryota > Metazoa > Arthropoda > Malacostraca > Amphipoda > Hyalidae > Parhyale > Parhyale hawaiensis. Next base: position 8,467,354 of record LQNS02277997.1, on the reverse strand, counting down.
TGCTCAATAGAGATCAGGAACAGTTCTAGTAGGTGACATCCATATGGCTTGTTTCGCAGGTGAGGTACGTGTTTTTGGTAGTTCGTTTAGATTCTAACTAAAGGAAGGTTAGAACAACGGTCATGTATACAAATTTTTTGCTCCATTTCCGGAAAACTGTGCTCTGTCCATTTAAAGCTGCACAAATGAGCCAAGTTTACCGAGTTACAAGTTTCTGTAACTTTGATGGGATAACCGTAAACTTAGGAGTAATACTAGCTAAGTAAATTTATCTTAACAGGTAATATCACACTTAGTGGATTTATGATATGTCCCCAGGCCATAGCTCTAAGTACGAGTACTCATATGATGCTTAATTACTCGAGATACACTATACAAAACTATACGTGAGGCTGTTGTTATTGTAATGACTGTGTTTGTGGATGAAAATTGATTCATAGCATTATTATTGGTTTTAGCACCTTTACCATGCTAGTTATATTTCTGTACTACCCCATTCTGTCCTTCATGAAAAGTATTTTTCTAGTACACAGTATACAGAGGCTGGCTCGTGTCGCCGGCAAATTATAGCTATAACTCTCTTCTCTGTCATCTTTATTTTTTGTAAGAAATAGTTCCTGAATGCCAATATTATCTGCAGGTAGCTATAGGCTGCGTGTATCCATGTATTTCCTTTCTGCGTTGTCACCTATTTATGAGACTTTGCCTAATCGATGTTGGAGAAGTTAGTTACTTTGTGTGTACTTGTTAGCGTATTTGTGAACTTATTGTATTCTTAATAAATGTTGTTTGGCTTGATTAAAATTGTACTACAATCAACTGACAAAACTCATTCATTTTACCAGTGTTTAGAGCCCCGAACACCGTGCGAATTGAGTTCGATCAGTGACACCTCAGTGACTGAACATCTCTTCATCCGTAGCCATCAAGGCCGGAAATCCTTCACAGATTTTATCTTGCGTGGAACTGAACATCATAATGACGCCATTCATTAACTGAAATCACTAAACTGAATTTAGTGATTTTGCTACCAGCCGTCGTTGTAAGCAACATTGATTTCAAAAACGCACCAATTATTATACTGAATAATCCGTTTACAATAATGTCCTGTTCCCTGAATAGGTCATATGCGAATTCTGTGTGAACGATGAGTGACTCTAATAAATACAAGAAGTAGCACTTCTAAGTTACAGTATTCATCGCCCGTGGCTGGAACGTTATAAACGAATAATTTCACCTCAGTTTTAGGTTGGAAAGTAAGTTCTTACCGGTTGCAACTTTCCAACATCATTTTTGACATAAAATGATGGAATTTGCTCGGTGTTCTCAAATTTAAGACTTTTTTTCGATATCTTCTAACCATCACGACTGCACATTAATACTTTCATTAATAATAGGAAAATTATGAGTCTGAGGGGAATTTGATGGAAGGAGTTTTCAAACGTTATTGATATATCCTTCTCATTCTTTAAAGACAGGCATAGCTATATGTTTTGTCCGATAATTTTGTTCGGATCTGGGCTTTCCTATTCTTCATTGGAATTTTAAATCTTCTGACTATATGACCACAGTAATTTTACTGAGAATAATATCGGTTAATAGCCCGTGAATTTTGTAGTGAGCAGAAGTTAATCTAGGATCGAGTTTTTGTGATAAATAATTAATATAGCGATACTATTTATATCAGTTACTCTCTTCCAGTAAGGTGTAGACCAACAAAAACCTGTTTTTTACTGGAGACTTGATAGAAGACTTCATTAAAAAAAAATTACACAAACTTATTCCCAAGAAAAATAGTCACTTAGTTTGGTCCATACATAGGAATAATTTTTTTAGGGCAATTCCATAGTATGGTCCGTACGGGACAGTTAGAGATCATTTCCAGACTGGTTAGGACCGTAAGACCTGACAACTATCTCTTAGTTCAAATATTTTGCGGCAAACAGCTGTCCCGTAAGAAACGCTTGATTTTTTTTTACCTATTCCCCCCTTTTTGAATATTTGATTAAATGTATACCCTGAGTAATGTTGCCATATATGATTCCCAAACTGTACAAAACAAAAGCGAAATACTAGGTCTTATAGGTCTCACAGTCCCTAACCAGTCTAGAAATCAAACTTTGAATTGCCTCCTACGTCTCACACGGAAGCGCACTTTTTCTGAAATGTTAAAGAAAATTAAACACTCTTTGATAAAAGGTTCGATAAAACTTTTTGTGCTTGCATAATTAATGGATGCGAGCTGGCGGCCCAAGCTTGTTTCAGCACTACAGCATCAGCTGGGTATTAGCTGTACTATGAGCTGGGCATTAGCTGTACTGTGAGCTGGGTATTAGCTGTACTATGAGCTGGGCATTAGCTGTACTATGAGGTGGGTATTAGCTGTACTTTGAGCTGGGCATTAGCTGTACTATGAGCTTTGCATTAGCTGTACTATGAGCTAGGCATTAGCTGTACTATGAGCTGGGCATTAGCTGTACTATGAGCTGGGTATTAGCTGTACTATGCTAGCTTGCTAAATTTAACTTTTAGGTTATTTCCTAGAAACAATATCGTTAGCAGCGGTAGGAGTAGTTAGTAGCAGTACAATAGTACAAGCAATATAGTAGCAGTACTAGGTAGCAGCAACACTGATTGTAATACACTTTTCAGAGGCTACTATTGTAAAACCATGCTAGTGCGCGTTCGAGTGACTCCGAAATTAAACTTTCGAAGCTTGATTTATCCGACACTTCAGGCAGGCGCGTTGGCTTCGTCCAGTTGAATTGAATTTCAAGACACCGATCCTTACTCGGTTACCCTCACGAGACATGCAGAAACTCCGTCTTACTCAATAAAATGTAGGATTCAGTCGGCACAACGGTCGCAACACGCTTCAAACTGGTAAAACCAAAGCATCTGTTTCAAGTTTCTGACAAGTCGAGTGTCGAAGACTTATCGCCGGAGCCCAATTGAACGTGCCCTTAGTCTATGTTATCGAACTAGATTAGATGAGAATGGATTAGATTGCTCGGGAGGAGCTAAAGATTCATTCTTTGTTCTCTCATACTCAGTACATGCAGTAGTTGCAATGAAGTAGTGGTATCGGCACCACGTATACAGCAGCTTGTTTGTACTGAACAATGGCACTTGATAACGCAGTACATCGTTTTTACTCGATTTGTGGACTTACATGACTCGAAAACATGCGCTTAGACGAACGTTTTGCAATGGAGATTTACAACGGCCACTTTTTCCTAATTTGTAGTAATGTTGTTTATTTATTTATTTCGAAGTGAAAGTTCTTCAAAAAAATCCCCTAAAGCCTTTGTTTCCAGCAATGTTCTATTAGCAGTACTATTTTCAGTATCACGGTAGAGGATTATCAGCATATACACAAATTAATGAGCTTGTTTGCAGTACGGTCATATGGACAATGTAGATTTTTTCACTACCGTGGTGAGTTTTTTGCCGAGAATCTGACAATGCCCTTGTGCCAAGTACCTCATCACATTGTTTTAGTGTCTCGCCTTAGAATTTTTGGAAAATAATTTGGAGTATTATAGCTATTCGTTTCTAATTATATTATATTGACAGTCTCGTTATTTTAGATCATGATAGACGCTAAAGGAAACACTCGCTTGTTTCTTGCAATATTATATTAGAAGTGTCGTTTTCAATGTCGTGGTACAGCCCAATTCATCTCGTCGATAGACTGATAATGCATGAAAACATTCACTATTTCTTCCCGTAGGAAGGTATTCATACAATAATACTATTACAATACATGTTCAGTACACTAGTGTAAAACATAAAAGCAATGACCCTCACATGCTAGGTTAAAAATTGACTGTACAATTATTGTACTTCATAACCTACAATTTGCACAATATTCTATGATAGCAATAGGTTCCGTACAACACTATGATAGCAATAGGTTCCGTACAACACTCTATGATAGCAATTGGTTCCGTACAACACTCTATGATTGCAATAGGTTCCGTACAACACTCTATGATAGCAATAGGTTCCGTACAACACTCTATGATAGCAATAGGTTCCGTACAACACTCTATGATAGCAATAGGTTCACACGTAGGCCTATTGTCAATCAGCTAACGCATCATCACAATAATTGCAAGGCTAAAATGGAAACGAAGAACATGTGCAGTAAGAAAATGAGAAAGCATAGAAATAATGATAATACTAGTTACTCTTCGCATTTAAGGAAAGACAATATGCAGAGCTTTACGACGTGTAACTTTACTTGGGTGCAAAGAAACAATGTGTAAAGTAGCGTACAATGTTGCGGAACTATGTCGCGAAGAACAGTGTTTGTAAATCAGATTAGAGAGCTGGGAGTAGACGAACCAATGACTTGTTCCCAGAGAGCAGCCGAGGCTCATGTTCATCATGTTCATGACATATCGGGGCCCGATGTATGTCATCAACTCCTGTACAGCAGCGTGGGAGGATTGTCACTAAATTTGAAGTAGGATCCTGTGGTAAATATGTTTTTGTGTGAAAATTTGAAATTTATAAGTGGGTAGGCTTCAGAAAAGAACATTTTCAAACTGTTTATTGCACTATCAGAGGCTTTTTGTAGCACGGAAGCGAGTGAAAGAAATCTGATTTACGGACCGAGGGTTTGCTAATGCTGGGATCGAACAGTGTGTCCAGAAACAATTTGCAGTAGTGGTCCAGAAAATGGTACGGATAACCGTTATTTTTGAAAAAATGTTCGGAGATTAGCAAAAAAAAAAAAGAAGCCAGCTCCATATTTCTAACCTAACCTGCTTTAGGGAATGACACTGTTGCAGCTTGCGAATAAAAATCCATTATGTTTACTTCCAAGGATACTTAATTTTTAAATGTTAGGAACGTTAGACAAATTTTACCAGTTACGTCACAGTTTGGGTTAATAATTATCAGCTTAACTCCTAAAATGCGTTCGATTTGGACACGCTTAAATCGGTCTGAAAAGTCAAGAGAAATTAAATATTAGACAGCGATGTCCCATGCAATCGAATAAGTCTTTACACAACGACTGCTGCGCCCTGCTGGGTCGCCCCGTGACGCTATGCTGTTGCTATTCATGAAGCAGGGCAGTGTATTTCAGCGTAGCTTTCCAAGTCTCCAAATGATAAACTGCACACTGTCTATTATCGAGTCAATAAATCGAGCTTCTCCTGGCCGAGGGTAAATAATACACAACTTGCTACAGAAAGGAACCTCGATTTGCAGGCGATCCTGAATATAGGCGGGTTTTTGTATAGTTTTATTATCCAGGTTTATTCTTCAAGTAGCCATACATTATATGTACTTTTGTATAAAGTAATCATGTATCAAGATCCCGGAAGAACAAATCATAAACCTAATTAGGAAAACCATAGACCAAACGATGATTGACTACCCACTCAAATTTACAAGTGAGGCTAAGAGCAAATAGACCAAACTTCGATAAACTGCAGTCAACAGAACAACATCAAATGAAAAGTAAGTGGTTCTCGGAGATGCTAAAAAATGTATTTATCAGCAGGAAACTCTTACTCGTACCTAGCTATTAACTCTAAGCGACGCTAATTGAAGCTTGGAACACCAAAATGACTCAAAATTGGCAAGAAAAAATGCAAATAACGGTTAACCAGTGTTTGTGTATGTGTTCATCTTTCCCATCAATGCATTCGTTGCATCTCCAAGAACAGCTAACTTTTTGTTTCAGGTCGCTATTTTGACGGGAGAAGATTTTATCGAGGTTTTGTCAATTTGCCATCAGCCGCACTTGCAAGCAGTGGCCAGTGAAATTTTCTGTGGCTTATAGCAAAAACATAAACCGACGTACGTCGTGAATCTCCCAGCCCCTGACCCAGGTCGATGGGATGTGTCGTTATTATAAGTGCAGCAGACGGAGGATGGGGACCAAAATTGATAGAAGCCCTGTCCAGAATGCCTAGGCAACGTATGAATGGGGTTCTGGGCAGAAAAAAATATCGGGGGGGGGGGGGAGAGTACGTCCCGGCCCAGGAGGCCTGGACGCCAACATACACGCTTACACAGATACGGTGAAAATAAAAAAACATCCTCGCTAATTGAGCACTTCGCTTAGACAGCTTGTACAAGGCCCATAGTTAGTCACAGAGTACGATTCCATACGATGTTAGATATCACTTAGCTCTATAGAATTATAAAATTTTCCCTACAGCATTTAAAGTATTGTGGATGAAAAATTATCGGTGTTGTGCTAATACCAGAGGCAAGAAATTGAACATCGGAAAAAACAGCATTCGACACATGTAGCTTCAAAAGTAACGCAAAAAAAATCTAGTACTGTACTAGATTTATTGCGACTAGAGATAGTTAACTCGAGTGGTTTGGGCGCTGGCACACCAGGAGCAGTTGAGCTGGCAGGCGGGCAGGCTGGCAAGCAGGCAGTATGCCATGCACACCGCCAGTAGTACAGCATGTGCGACGGTGCAGCTTTGCAGTGTTGCCAATTTAGCATTTTTGCGCTAGATTGAGCATTTTTAGAGGTTTAGCATCCAAAAATTGGCGATAGCATTTATAAGAAAATACAGTGAATTTGTATTTTTAGCAATTGTGACATTTTTCTTACTTATCCAAAAATTAAATGCCGAATTTTAATACTATTGATGCAAAGGAAGGCACAATAATTGCGATAAAACTCTCCTTCGTTCATTATTGCAACATTGAAGGGAAATTGTAACTCTGCCGACCAAACCAAACGTGTATTAAATTCGTTCATTACGAGACAGATCGAGTTTTTGCCTACGCGTCATTTATCTGTGCAGGAGCTATTCAATTCAATGCCATATCTATTATATTATGATCCATATCCTTAGTGCCGGTTAAACTTATGAAGTAATAAAGTAATTCAGCATATACTTCACCTCGTAATGAGTAAAGATAATGCGAAGTACGCTCAAAAGCATAGCAAAAAGCACAAACTCGCCAGTCCATGTTAGAGTACGTCTCCTACGAATTATATACGGTGTTAAAAAAGATGATACATCTACTGTGGAAACCAAGTCAGTCATGTATATCTGCTGCCATGCAACATTTAATTTCTGTGATCATCTGGACGACTTGTGCAAAAACACCCAAATCCGATACTAACGCAGTGATACATCGCACAATGTGTGCAAACGTAGTGGCGAATGTTATAGCTCTTAATTTCAAAGAAAATTTAACTACTGATCTAGGAGATAACCAATTTAGCTTATAACTGGATGAATCCGATGATATCACTACTTACAAGTTTTACGTTTTTTTTAGTACCGGAGGAAGACTATTTAAGGATGTGGCAGCATCTACTTTAAAACTAATTTCACCCCAATCGATTGCCGAACGTTATTCAGCAGCATGAACGCTTTGAAAAATAAGGTTAGAAGCAAAATGCAACTGCCTATGCTATTAGTTGTATATTATCTCTGTATAAATATGGCCTAATGAGGCATAGCAAATGTTACAAAAACTTAAAACTGCCAAAAGTTACCATCAACAAAATTGGATTGATGGATTTCTAAGACAAGACGATAGCCCCAGTAGCTATGAAATGCATAGGTTGTCTATCAATTATGATGACAGTGCATTGGAACTGTAATTCAGCAAGAAATCGGTGTATCATAATCTTTTCCCTCTTTCTTCGTAACTACGTACTGACTTTTCTTCAGCGATTTTGCAGGAAAGTCCGAATTTCATTTGGCAACACTGAGCAGCAGTGCGCTCCTGACGAAGAACCTCTGCGATCAACGTCCTGGTGGACTCTGATCGCAGTCCAGCGATGAAATTTAGATTTTTTTCAAATTCCCAAAATGGAAGAACTACATTTTCCCAGATTTTAATCAAATTCCTCAGATAGTTATAAAAGAATGCATATAAAAACTTCCTACTTATCTCAATGTACGTGGTCACAGGTAACAGTTAATTAGTATTAGGCTTGGAAATATTTCCCAAATTGGTCTGAAAATTTCTGGAACCCCCTCAAATTCCCAATGTCTGAAGAAAATTCCAAAGAGTGGCAGCCCTGTATCGCCCGTCTGGCAAGGCACACAGCAGCAGTTAGAGCAGGAATCGGCCACACAGCCTGCCACGCGCTCTGGCTAGTGTCAAGTTTTCTTTACGTTTTAAATAATGCTATTTGTACGGACAACTGATTTTGATCAGTCGCTTTACGGCTAATTTTAAGCTTTTGAAAATCTGGAGTTGCGAAGACGATGGTCGATCAGTACAGGTGATCCAGCAGCATTGTTTCATTTCTTTACCCTGTCATATCCTGACATAGGCTCTTGCTGCTTTGTAACCCTGAACAAAAGGGAAGAAATAGGCCACATATTCGAATTTTTGATGTTGACTATTCTTTGCGCTTTTGATTGGGCCGTTGGTTCGCAGTTGAAGGATGACGAGCGCCCTGCTTGGTCTGAAAGCATTCTTCCTCTCGTACTTCGCTGATTCTTCCATGTTGGACGTTGACTACATGAAGACCATCATATCGAGCTGTTCACTTTCATAACTGAAAATGCCAGCATAGAATATGAGACACTCGCGAAGCTGAAATAGATCGATTCTGTTTTTTTTTATTTAAATACCCGTCATAAACAAGCAATAACATAAAAAATGAACTTCCCTGTCGAATGTTCTGAGTTGCGAGTCTTGCGACTGCGGTGGTTACACTGGAAATATATATATAAATCATCTTTTATATTACTTGACACCGAGGTAAATGAAAATTTGAGATCTTATTGTTTTCTCTAGCGCAACCTACCGACCTACTGAGGGAGACGTTTATGCTTGACAAAACTTTTAACTTAGCAATAAATTAAATAGCAATTTTTTGTTCGATCAATTTTGACAATACAATTGAAATATTTCATTGGACCCTCATCCAGTGCCTTTGAAATTTTTTTATCAGAATAAAAAGGGTGGGCCATAAGTAAGGTACTTTTAAAAAAATTATAACATTAAAATTAAATAGGGTGAAGCGATTTAACTTTTTGCAAATGAAAGAGGAGATTTTTAAGTTTTATATTCGAATAATGCAGCACATTCAAGTATGGAAAACAATATCTATTAAATTACTTCCATTATTGGTCAAGCAATCGCGAGCTCTTGCAACGGTGCTGTTCATTACTTTCTCTAACGTCACTGTTGAAATGTTGTTGTTCTCCTGGCTGATGTTTTTTTTTTCAGCTGCTACAATGTTCCAGGCATATCAATGTAGACTCTTGGCTTTAAGTATCCCCAGTGAAAGAAATCAGGGCGCTTAAATCTGGAGATCGGGGTGGCCACAATATGTCGCCAAAACGAGAAATCAATCAGTTTGGGAAAATTGTCTTCAGCATTTGAATTGTTTTTCCTGCTGTATGCGCTGTAGCTCCATCTTGCTGGAAAAACGTATTTTCTGTGCTGCTATCTTCAATTCCAGGTAACAGATATTCTTGAATCATCTGTCTGTAGCGGTCTCAGATAACGCAAATTGCATCACCGTTAGCATTTGCAAAGAAATATTGTCCAATAATCCTCGAAGACGTGATGCCACACCATACTGTTGCTTTAGCTGAGTGAAGTGAATTAGCAACACAGAAAATACGTTTTTCCAATAAGATGGAGCTGCAGCACATACAGCAGGAGCAACAATTCAAATGTTGCAGACTGAACTTGAACTTTATTCGAATACAAAATAAGAATTGATAAATTTACTTATACTGACAGTTAACACTCACCAAACAATAGGGGCAGAGCTGCAATGCCTGGCTATGAAATAATAACTAAAAGAAGACAAAAAGAAAAATGCGCAATAAATTTCTTCAGCAAGTAAAGAGCGCAATAGACCTGCCATTGTTCATTTGTTTGCAAAATTTATTGATTTGCATCCAAGCTACACGGCTAGCAGCGGCTATATTTATTAATGTTGTTTGGCCTCTCAATCTCGATCTGAAGGGTAAGATAAAAGAAACCATCTGTTGAACAGAAAAAGGGACAGCGGCATGCCTTGCTTTTATTACTTAACTATAGAAGATGGCTGAAATATTGCTTACTGGTAGCGTAGATACCGTACTGCACCTACTTCTCACTACGAAAGTAGTTTTTCTCTTTCAGAGCAAACAGCACAAAACAAATTTTATAATAAAGAAAAAAAAAAAACACAGCCTTTAGTGAGACCACAACTAGGAAGAACAGCGAGTAAATAGAGGTTTCATTGAAAAACTTATTTTCAACCGAACTTTAACTAAGGAGCCAGGCATTAGCTCGCACCAATTAACAAAAATTTATCATGAAGGAGTAGTTACAGTTGAATATTAATGCGCAAGGCTTTAATTGGTGCGATAAGAAATGGGGTCTCGGATCGCACCCGTGTTGCTTAATATTCGATGAATATTGATCGTGTGCATCTTAACAGTTCATTTTACGTACACTGTGTACCATTTGGGTCTTCAGATGCAGTCCAGGAAACGTTGTTCAATTCACATCAAGTGAGTTGAGACGATGCCAGCAGCATATCATTTTCACAGTGCCATCTTCGCATTCCTTAAAATGCACAAAGACTGAGTCCTTCCAGTTTTTTTTTTTCGTCTGGCGACTATCTGTTCATTCACATTCACAGTAATACGTTCCACAATTATCCAAACAAGGGAGAATGAAGCGTTTAAGTCTTCGAGGTATGGAATAAAACTGGAATCAGCTAATTTGTTTGTGATAGTCAACGTCTTACATACCTTGAATTTTGGCTGTTAGTATCTGTATATAACTTCAAGTTGTTCTAGGTTGTTTTCCGTACTCGGCATCCTAAGTAGAGAAATAAAATTCTATTCTAAGCAGTATTAATTGCTTCCGTAGAGTGAGCATCACATATTCTTTGTAATACAAGAAAGTTCGTAAAACCCATCCTTTTCATTACTTTCCCACTTACGGTTGTAACTCTAGCTACATGTTCTTTAAAGGTAGCATTAGCTTGCATTTCCACGCCATGGTATCTTAAAACTATCCTTCTTTCCATTTTATGGTTATCACTAGTGGCATATGCTGCATGCAGACTTAACGAGCGTCGAATTTTTTCCGTATAAAGAAACCTCGAATTTCCTTTCATTAAAAAATATGGTTTTCTTTACGGACCACTGACCACTGATCTCCTTGAACAGAGTGCACGTCTTTCACTGATTGCTCAGTAGCTTGTAGTCGTGTCTTCAGCATATGATGACAGACAGCATTGCGGAATTAAATTTTGTTCCCCAAGTCATTTCTTTTGATGATGTATGTTTTATTGTTCAATAGCTGGGCCAGATTTTCAACTACCAATAACAGCTTGTTTATTTAATTTTACTGTTTCAATGAAGATGCCAGATTATCGACTACAAAGATATAGCTTTTAGACTTATTTTATGGTTCAACAGTGGTGCTCAGTTTTCAAATAAAAGGTTACAGCTTTTATCAGTGAATTTAGTTTTAATGTGACTCAATTGCCGTCAAGATTTTCGACGATCGTTCTTTACAGATTCAGTCGTAATAGTGTAATAAGAAAATTATATCATAATGACTGGGTGAGATCAGCTAAATAAGTGTGTGGGAGCATTTGATAAGTATTAATATCACACGAAGTCTCAAACTAGCAGTGCTGGTCAATATTCTATGAACATTGATTGCGCGCGTGCGAGTCAGCTGACGATACGTTGGAAGCGGGAGAGTTGTTAGGGGTTGACCGGGGTAGAGGCTGGTTGGCAGAATCATTGTATCATTGATCATACGAGCAGTTCAGAGACTGTGCCACGTTAGTCTGCTTTGTGACTTGATGTCGACATGTGTGATGGAGCGGGCTAGTATTGTTCTGTCAGTGAAGTCTCACCTAAGGTTGTCATAGGACACCGTATCTTCTACTTTTCTATTGTCGTCACCATTTTTCCAATTCCGATCTTTTTTTATTTCTCACCGTCGGTGAAGCATCATTTTTTTAGACACCATATTTTTAATACTTCCGCCCTTCCCATTCACCATTCATTGCTGGAGTTACACTGTTAGAAATGTGATCAATTGCTAATTTATTGACTGGGTTGAGGTTTCAAACTTATAATAACTAAGGAGGACAAAACATCCTGCCTTTATTCCAGCAGTGCGGGAGTGTGTTTGAAATAGTGAAGCTGTACAGTTAAATATTTAAATTCTACCAATTAAGTTTTTCTATTATGGCATCGGCTATTACTAGAATTCACTACTGCATGAAGGAGCTGTATTCAGTCTGTAAGAAGGGTTCTCAGTTTCAAGATTCTGGCATTCGGAGATTTTCTTGATTTCCGACACCTGTTGGACCAATTCACTGGTGCTTTGCCATTGAATCTTGCGTCACTTTGCATGCCCTAATAGAAAATCGTAGGCGTTTAGTAGAGAGACATCGAATAATATCGGTTAATAGCCAGTGACTTTCGCACTGAACAGGAGTTCCATGGCATCGAGTTTTTTCTGTGATGGATAAATAATAAAGTGTGGCTGACTTATCAAATACTTTCCTTCAGTAGAGCAACGCCAACCTTTCTTTTTTAGTGAAGCATTTAATGAAAGATGCTTTGCAGAATGCTATTCCTACGGGAAACAGTCGCTTAGTTCGGCCCATAAATGGGAATAACTTTCTTCAGGGCGATTCCATATGGTCCTTACGAAACAATTAGAGAAGAAAAAAAATTTGGCTGTTTGACGGTGAGACATTCGTGATTTTGAACAGAGGTTAGCAGTAGGTAATGCACCGAGATACTTGTTTTTGAGGGTAGGTTCCGGCTTAACCTACTTCCGGTTTCCTAGGCTCCGCCCACTTCTGGTTTGCGCCTCCTCCCTGACCCCCGCTAAACCGGTAGTGCATTGGCCGTTATAAACCGGAAGCTCACGCGCGAGGGGAGCCGGGGTAGGTTCCGGCTCCACCTACTTCCGGTTTCCCAGGCTCTGTCCACTTCCGGTTTGTGCCCCCCCAGACCCCCGCTAAACCGGTAGTGCATCAGCCGTTATAAACCGGAAGCTCACGTGCGAGGGGAGCCGCGAGGGTAGTGTACCCTTAAAAACAAGTATCTCGGTGCATTACCCACTACTGAGGTTGGTGTACAGGATATGAGTTTCATATACATACATCGTCGATGCTTAATGGCTACAAAACTCAAGACCCACAACTCTTTCTAAAATAAAACCATCCTGAGAGTCATTCAGCTTTCTAAGACGTGAAGAAAACACAATATATATCCTCGATTATATTTACATTTTAGCTAATATGTTATATCAGCCCATTTATATTTTCCCCGTTATATGAAATAGTTCATGGCACACCGCTGATGGCTAAACGCAGACGTCACATGAATCTCGAGGCAGAGCCGAACTGTGCTAGTTAAAAGCTCTCCGTGTTTTTTTTTTTTTTTTATTATTCTGTACTCCAAGTCCATGAATCAATACAACAGAATGAAATGAAACACTTTAATGACCCAGAGGGTCACGGGCAATCTAGCATACACTAATGATTGCCTGTAGCCTGGATTCCATAAGTTGCAGACATTTTGTTGATTTTTCGAATAAAAAGAGATACGCGATGCACACTAGACTGGAAAGTACTAAACAGAAAAGAAAGCTTCACTGGAATGCAGATTGACATTAGAGTGACGTGACATAAATAGCAATAGCAGCTATTGTTTCGCTAATACTTCATATTACAATTCGGTAAAATAGAAAATTGGGCCACTTGTTGACAACGGACATTCTAGTATTGATGTTGACCACGAAATGAGCCAATATTAAAAGTCCTTAGGGGAAAAAACATGACATCCCGTAATCCAAGAAGTCGAATTGACTAGAAACTACTTAGGGCGCGTTCGATTGGGCAGCGAAATCAAGCCTTGAGGCTTGACTTGTCTGAATCATCAGGCAGGTGCGCTGGCTTCGATTTGCTGATTCGAGTTTCAGTCGTTGCTTGTTAATCAGTTGAATGTGACACTTTATTGAACTTTGTCTTCCTGCGTAAAATTGAGATTTCAGTCGGCCTAACGTAATCGGGCTGCTTCTAACACCAACAATACGATTCAAAGTGACGAAGCTAAAGTTCCTCTCTGCATTTCCGGGCAAGTCAACTCAAGTGAGGTTGACCTAGATCTACTTTGACGGCCTAATAGAACTTACCCTTAATTAATGGACTTTGAATTCACAAAATTCAGCATCGCACGTGCAGTTGACGAACTTACGGTAACAGCGCAACACAACTAAATGACGTGCCTCCAAAAATCCTCAAGATGCGCGATCTTAGCTTGTCTTATCCCCTGTGTCTTATATGTGGCGGAAATCCATTGATGAAGAGAGAATTCCAACAACTTGCAACCATGCAATCATATTACCTATCCCCAAAGCTGGAAATGATATGAATCCAGCCAGCTATAAACCAGTTAAAGTACACCTAGCACGAAACTATCCCACCTTATTTTAGGCTTAATTATCAAATTAAAAACGAGCTACTTGCAGCTACATAAACTCGAATTCGTGTAGAATCATTTTTAAAGCTTGTATCATTTATCTGGACATCCCGCTAGAAAAACATGACATAATTTGATGACCAATTTAGATTAATTTTATTGTTATACTCAATTACACGATATCTTTTAACATAAGTGTACACATGTTTGATTGGGTCCCAAAGTTAATCCTTCGAGGCTTGAATTGTCTGAAGCTTCAGACAGAAGCTGTTGTTTTCTCACTTTGGCCAAAGCTCAAGGTGTAAGAAAAAAACGTAATTACGTTGGGCCTGCTCAAAACTGACTTTTGCGGATCAAGATTGAGTTTCTGGAAGTCTGAAGAGAAACCGATTGAGGATCACCGCCTGAAACTCAATTCAGCGCGTCGAACCGACCGCAACTACTTGAGGTTTCGAACAAGGCAATTCTCGAAGGATTAATTTCGACCTCCCACCCCCAATTGCACGCGCTCTATTGAAGGTCAACCTACAGGACGTCAACAGGAAGCTCGCGGTACCTGAGCGACATCGCGTGTGTGTGAGCGCTATCAGTTGGGCGGTATATCCGCTTTCACACAACTGTCCTGTACACGAAGCACGTACCTGTAGCCCTGTTATTTGACAAGCGCATTAGAGAAAGGCGATTGTGGTTCCCACGGTGAGGTAATTTGCAGCTATACGGAGTGTTTTGTGTATGAGTTGAGTTTTAAAGCTTAGTGACTTATTCAATTGAATACATTAAATGTAATTTACAGAAAATTATCCTCCTGTTTCAAATGAAGGATGCTTATTGAAACACTAACAAAAAAGGAGTGGTTTAGAGTTAGCAGAATATCAGCAAACCCAAACTAATTGAATTTTACCTTAGTGTATGGGCAATATATGAATACAATTCTAAATGAAAATAAGTTATATTTTAGCCAACCACTGACCCTAGAAAATTAATCGAATAACTAATTAAATTGATTGTCAATTGGAAAATTATTAGAATCAAATAGTTCTATTCAAGTTGGTAAAGCTTGATCTGGCTATAATTGTTGAATATTTGGTTTATCGTAGACAGGACCGATCATTCACTGACAAATAATTAGTGAAGGCACAGTTTTGGCGCTGAACCGAGGCTTGAGCCACGATCATTAAGTGGCTATTATTATTACATCCATGCAAAAATTCAACCATAAGTTAATTGAGTTTAACTTAACTTAATATGCTCTGTTCACCTGAGAGCGTGCTCAACTTGTGCGTATTAGAATCATTCCCCATATTCAAACTAACACCGTCTCTGTATGGGTATGAACATTTCCTCTCATCTAGATATTGTGTCCAGATAACAAGTACATATATTTCTTATAATATATAAATATATACATAAATCATAGTTACATAAACTTTTGGTGTACGCAGTAATTTTATTACTGATATTCTTGCTGTTTTACAGAACTAAACATCGATGGAGTTAGCCTCCGATACGTCTTCGTTTTTTATTAAATTTTCAGAAATTAGAATGATATCAATCCTAGCACTGTTTTTTACTTTTAAACTAGTAATTTTCGTAAATATAGAAATGTTTCGTTATCGATTTGCCAAAAAAAGAAACGGCGCTCAGAATAATATTGAGCTTATTCCCCTTTCAGTGTTAGTCCAAGATGAAGCTCGCTGTCGAACTGTAGGCGACGTCACGCACAGTCTAAGTTTTAGGCTTTCACTGATATAAGTTGTCTCTCGCCGTTATAAGTTGTCTCTCGCCGTTATAAGTTGTCTCTCGCCGTTATAAGTTGTCTCTCGCCGTTATAAGTTGTCTCTCGCCGTTATAAGTTGTCTCTCGCC
>LQNS02277997.1:8424693-8448132 GCA_001587735.2 Parhyale hawaiensis | reverse complement strand
CTCTATTGCTTTTAACAATGATGTTGAAAAAAATGGTGAGCTATGCAGTCATTTATGCCCGCTGTCGTGTTAAGTCACGTGGTATAAGTATATATATATATATATATATATATATATATATATATATATATATACAGACATTTGTGTATTTGAGTGTCCACCCAATAAGTGGTCGAAGAATTTGAGCAATCTTCATAATTTTTTGTAGGGAGTTTGGTGGGTTGACCTAGATGTGACCCATGCTAAATAATTAGTCCTAGCTGGCCATAAAAAATGACGGCGTTGAATTTTCCTCCACCGGGTCAAATTTGCCTCCACTGCGGCAGATAGTCTCAAGCCAAGGGGCTTCCCATTTTTCCTACGTTAGTGTTAAGAGATGTGCACGGGGCTGGAAGGGTGGATCTAGCCTTCTTGGACACAGCATCCATATGAGAAACTAGGATTAGCTGGCCATCAAAAACGACTTCGTTGAATTTGCTCCCACTGCGGGTGATGGTCTTACGCCACGAGGCGTTCTAGATTACAATTTGCATGAATCAACCGATGTTGCTGCGCTGGTTTTCAAACTCTCGACGAAGTTTTAGAATATGAGAAAATTCAGAGCCATAATGTTGATTACAGTGAACACCAATGGTCTTAAATAATAGCATTGCTTTATGTTATCTCAGCATGAAGTAATAAAGCAATATTACTTGTGCAGGCGTAGTTCCTTGTGTCTTAGAGGTGAAAGTCGCCTCAACAACCCATCCCAAAGAAGAAACCATCATCCACTGGTTTGTGCTACCGATAAATCACCTCAAGACACCGTGGGCCTAGAGGCTTCAGTCCACCACAGAGTGTCTAAGCTATGGTGTAATAGACGGAAGCCTCACGTGACAACTGTGCCCTTCGACAGCAGGGTACATCCCCGTCCCACCTCCAGTAGTCTGCCAGTGACACAAATCCTGACGCTTCACTGCTAAACACTAAGGCTTTTCTTATTGTTTGGGGATCGAAAGACCGGCTTCGTAACAACGAGCTAAGCAGCATCTCTAGTCAATGATCCACTGGGATATTATTTCTCCTCCACTGATTACATACCCGGTCAATCTCTTATGGTTGTCATGTCGCTTTTTATTAGAAAATTCTACTTATGTCATCTGGTGTTCCACGTTTTAATTAACAAGCTAGTGGACTTTTTCCCCCAGCTACGACGTTCGATTAGGGGTCAACATAACGCCTGTCTACCTCATCTCCTTCCCACGTTCGGGTAACACATGGACTCGCTACCTGGCGGAGGGAGCGACAGGCATCTTTACAGGTTCTGTTTACACTGACTCCACGCTCTTCAAATTAGGTACGTAAGTTGTTAATACGACAGTGTTCGGGTTTGTATGTTCGACTGTGGCACATCCGCTGCTAAATGCCTGTCTGCTTCATCTTCAATTGCGAGAAGAATCATCTGTTAGACTAGCAGTCACGTCTTTGAACCTAGTTTTAGGCATTTATCTGAAGCTCCATGCGATCTAGGCGGATTCAAACTTAATCCGCAGTCCTGCGAAGGTTCAGTTTGTGACTGTCTCAAGCATAGAGTGTTTACACCAGGTGTTTCAAAATTAGAGGTACAAAATTTGACTTTAAGTAGAAAAACGGAAAATGAAGCGAGTTTCATGGGGGACTAAAATTTCAAAACTCCGTAGTTTTCGAGAAATGACCTGAAATACTTAAGGGGGAAGTAACCCCCACTCCCCAATTTTTCTTTGTTTATTTATGTGCCGATTTAAACAAAAGTTGTACAGATATGTAAAATTGGAAATAAATAAGGGTTAGACCGAAACCATCGAGAAGGAGATCTTTCTATCTCGACGGCCTCGGTTAGACTCGTGTGTTTTTCTTTCCATTTTTCCCATAGAAAACGAGATAGTCAGAGAAAACATGAAAGGGGAGGCTAGGGAAAACCTATCTTATCTCGTCCTACAGTTTTTGAGCTACAGAGATGATTTTTGTCTGCAAATAAGCAGAATTTGATTCTCTACAAATAAGGGCCTGGGTTTTAAGATCGTCGTAGAAAATTTTTTTTTTATAAAAATTCGCATACTAACTAAAAAAATTATTTTTATTTCAAAATTTGACTCAAAAGTGAGCTGTTACTCGTCTCCTAAAGTGACGATCATAAAACCCAATCCCTTATTTTTGTAGAGAAACAAATTCCGCTTATTTTTTAGACCAAAATCATCTCTGTAGCTCAAAAATTGTCTAGATAGGTTTTCCCCAGCCCCCCGTCGTGTTTTCTTTGAGTATCTCGTTTTCTATGGGAAAATGTAAAAACACACGATTTAACCCACGTTTATTTTCAATTTTACATGTCTGAACCAAATTTCGTTCAAATCGGCCTTTAAACAAAGAAAATTGGGGGAGGAGTTCTTCCCCCTTAAGTATGTATTTCAGGTCGCCATTTCTCCAAAACTAAGGAGTTTTAAAATTTTTGTCGCTCCTTAAAATCGCTTCATTTTCCATTCCTCTACTTATAGTCAAATTTTGTACCTCTAATTTTGAAACATCCGGTATTTGTTTAACGGAAGAAACTCGATTCAAAATTGTGAATCCAATCTTCACCACTAAAATGCCTGCACACTTGAGGCGTAATAGTATAGGCTAATTCGAAGGAAACGTAACTGCAGCTTTGTTCTTGTTTCTTTCACTGCAGAAATTCTACCGTGCAAGAATAAATTTTTCATTAGGTAAGATAAGGTTTGGTTAGATACCTGTAGAAATGCTTCATATTTATTGGTCATAAAAGCTGATTTACGATATGTTTTAGCTTTAAAAATGAATAAAAAATTGCGGAACATCTGGAGATGCCCGCGAAGGTGCTTTCACTACGTATTTAAGAGAAAGCAGAAGCGCTTCTGTAATAAGATTTTGGAAAACACAAGCAATTCCAATAACCCGAGACGCAGTAAGTGGCAAAAGTGTCCAAACTCATTTACAAGGAGTTCTCAATCTTTTCCTAACCTTCTCTTTACCGTCTTTCAGCTACTAAATGGAATTGAAAGTAGTCGAATGGAACTAATTCAAATTGAAAAGAGTTTACTAAAGATGAATGGACTTGAACGGATTCGAATCGAGTTAAATACATTATATGCTGCATTAGTACATTATTATATTTTACTTTTTAAACAACAGCGGCTCATACCTGCTTATAATTATTGTGTTTAGGTTATCTGGGAGAAAGACAGTCCCCGAAAGCCAATACGACGCTGCTTATAAAGGATCACCTCTTCGGTAGCAGAAAGCCTCCGCCCAAGGCTCCAGCTGTGTGCATTATTCGTAATCCAAAAGAGTAAGTATTTCCTAAGGTGCGTGGTTAATATATAATATTTTGCTGGTGCCGTCAGAGCTCAATACAAGTCCAAGTGTTATGTTAGTCCATGCTAAACAGAAAGAGAGAGAGAGAGAGAGAGAGAGAGAAAAAAAGCAACCTTTTTGGGCGGACAGACAAACAAATATCTATACATATATACTTAAATCTTCAACGAAAATATTATACCCGCTTTTCGTTGCGGTCGTGGGGGAAAAAGAGTTTTATGCTCAAAACTTCACTAGTCATAGACATGCCATATTTGAAATGAGTTAGGGGCTAACACGTTAGTAATATTTTGGCGGTGTCTTCAAGGAAGCAAGAAATAAGTCGAAAACTCAGTACAACAGAAAGGAATAGAAGACATTGGTTTAGCGTCACTTATAGAGTAAACCCCGCTATTCCGCATAACAGGGAGAAGACCTATTCGGATTTTACGAAATTATGGATACGCGGGTAGTTTCCGCAATATTATCGACTAGAGGGTCCGCACCGTGAAAATATGACAGCGAATACTTTGTGATGAGCAGTTCGCCATTGATCATACTCATATTTCGTTATTACAACTGCTAACCTAAAAGCACCTGGAGATGAGCGTTTACGGCTCCACAACTACTGAACATCGAAACTTTTCACTCTCTTACATAGAGAAAATTCAATGCAATAGGCTACGCTCAAACTTATTAGTATTAAAGATACGGTAGGATAGCCCATAGGTCCAATGGTTTTGTTGCTTCGCAAAAGCTGTCTCATCGACCACTGAATTAAGGTTGGAGGAATAACTGGTGCAACGAAATAATCTGAAGGAAGAAACTAAGAATCATGATGCACGAGAGTGCTAATGGAAGCTTCAAATACAGGATCTTCAGTTCAGCTTCTGCAGTACAAGAAGTGTATTCAGACATAAGGTCACCCTATACTTTGCCATAGATTCTATGTATGGAGAAAGTAATACTCGTTTACATCAGACTAAGCCCTCGAAATCTTCATTGTTTGAATTTTAACTGTAGCTGATTAGAATACGTTTGCCATCAACTGCAACATCGTCAAAGTTCTACCAATTCGTTTTCTACTGGGCCCGTGAAATTTTCCCTGTCTACTGGGCACCAGGGAATGCAGGTATTGTAAGCTTGCCATCATCTGCAACGCGGCCTATTTTCTACCTATCAATTTACAATGGAACTTGAGAGGACGACTAACGCATCCAATCTGGGCTAATTTCCGCCCATCTGTTTTGTTAAAGCGTGCCAGAAAACGGATAAATAAAGAAAGAGATAAATAAACAAACAAATAAATAAATAAGCAGAAAAATACACATCGGTCTCTAATATGCTGTAGATTATAGGGAAATATTTCGGATTGTAAAGTAACACTTCGAGCTCTGCGGAGCGCCTCACGCAGAATTTCTGTGCGCCGCCCGTCTAATCCATAAAATGTGAAGCGTCTGTTACGGATTAGCAGGGTTGTTTCCAGAAATTTTATAAACTTATTTGTCGTAATCAGAAAAAATAACTATTTTGTGGCTTAGATTTCGCAAAGATGCACAGTCCGTAATTTTCTCATTTAATCCGTAAAATGTTTGCACTTCGCAAAATAATCAGAGTTGTGGATTAGGCGGGTTTTTGGATTTATTGAAGTACAGATTAGCGGGGTTTCACTGTAGTCTTCAGAATAACATAAATTTTTCTCACTACCTAGGTGTTCACCATATTATTCTTCGGTGTTATTTATCTTTAATAATATTGACAAAAATCTTGCTCCGTTTTTAGTAATTTTTATTTCATTTTGTGGAATTTGCTGTCAGCATACCCAATGCGTAGCCAGAGACCAAAATTAGACAATGCCATTGCTAAACTGGAATATTTTATCACTATTACCTATATATTTTTGTACTTAGAGATTGATCTGTTCACTTTTTATAAAAAAATGCTTTAACCAGTTTCATCGCAGAACTCTTCATATTAGGAGCTAATGCTCTGTACACAATACTACAAATAATAATAATGTGCTGCTTCCTCCCTACGTTCCTTCGTTCATTCCTTAGTTGCTTAGTTCGTGCCCTAGTACAGCCGTTACGCTTTCATTATTAGATAGGAAAAATTACCGCATATTGGATACCACCGCAGGAGAAAAGAACAGAGCAAAGTTTGCATTCTTTTAAGTTAGATCTGCTGTCCGGTCAGAAGAAGAAGATTTGCCGTTTGGCTTGGAACATCTTTTCACGCTGTGCAATTTTCGCTCTTCGTATGCTTGATATGGGTAGGGGCATCGTAGGTGAGGGACAATGTTTTTATTCTGTTGAATTTCCAAAGGTTTTTTGTCAGTATAAAGATAATATTAGGATGATATGGGTCCAAGACATCACTGAAGAACAGTGCTTTTGTTGTAAGAAATTTATATTGGTTCCAGCTAAGTAGCTTTAATATGGAAGGAGGGAGCCCTGCCGCAATAAATTAAGTTAGTTTGCGTTCCAACTTTTCTGATGTGGCTGTGACTCGTTCATGAATCTCATTGGTGGAAGTGACGCGGGAGCAGGGAGTGTTGCGGGGGAGCAGGAGCAAAAGACCAACTGATGTACTAATATGTGGTTGGTGCTTACGGCGACGGGCAGCATCCACACCTAAAAGCCACGCCCGATACTTGAGCTTCACAGACGAGGCTCCTGGCTCCCACCTTCTATTAAATCTCTTAGGTTCCAGCTAGTACTGTAATACAGCTCTGTGTCCGTTAGTCCGTCGGTCGGTCCGAAGCCTTCCAAACACCGTATCCATGATTCGAGCATAAGAGTGTCTTATTTATTACAATACGCCAGAGCTCGGGATTTTGTGAACGTGGTGGCCTTTGTGGATTTAGTGGACTTTATGCACGGTGTTGACTTTTTAGAATTTTGATCTTGTTCGATCAGATGGTAAAGTGTATTATATAGTTGTTAAACTAAATGAACAAAGGGTTGCTGTTGGTCAAGTCATCATAATTACCTCCGCCAAGAAGGTTATGTTTTCGTCGGGTTTTTCTGTCTGTCTGTCATAGAGATAACTTAAAACGTTGTAAATAGATTTTGATGAAACTTACATCGTTTGTTAGGTATATTAAGAGGAACAGATGATTAAATTTTGGTGAAGATCTGTCCATCCGTTTGTTTGTTCATCTGCCTATTTATTGTTAGCACCAAAACTTAAGATATAATTGACGGATTTCTATGAAACTTACATGAGTTGTTGGGTATGTTACAAAGAGTAAATGATCAAATTTTTTAAATGATCTGTCCGTTCGTTTGTCGCTGTGTTTGTTTATATATTTGTAAGTACAATAACTCGAAAAGTTATGGTGGGGTTATTATTGATTTTAATGAAATTTTAATAATGTTAAAGACATAATTGGTTAAATAACTTAAATTTTGGTGATGATCGGTTAGTCCGTTTGTGTGTTTGACCGACGTTTTTTGAAATGTTTGTTTGCAGCATAACTTAAAAAATTTTGTACGGATCTCCACGAAACTTACAGAAGCTGTTAATACTATCAAAACGCCCTAATGATTAAATTTTGGTGTTAATACAATGATAATCTTGGTTTCAGAGCCAATTAGAATTTTTCGTTACCGCTTACTTGCTTGGCGTAGGTATGCGCTCTGAGAGTGCCTTAGTTACATTTAAATTCGAGGGTTCATCCTGCAAGCTAAGATCACTGGGGAATTTTATCTAACGATGTTTTACACGAGAATCAACATCGGCGGATCGAGCAATCTCAAATGTATAATACGTGTTTCTTGCTCACAGTTCCTTCTTGTCGTACCAAGCCTTCAGAGAGTCTCGAAAGAAGAAAAACACAAACAAAATGCTGTACAAAGGCTCGATCTGCTGCCACTTATCAAAACAAAGGTAATTCTACAGGCAAGTTTGATAATACTGTACAGAGAGCCTGCTGTTCATGCTTAGAAAATAGCTAGTTCTGTGCAATATTTTTAGTATTATTCTTTCAGTAACTCTGCTTATAGTCCTATTTGTAGTGTGCACAAATGAAGTGAGCCAAGAACCCATGCTTAGAAAATATACGATTCTCTGTGAAATTATTTCTATCATTTTAGATAGCCTGCAGTTCGTTGTGCTCGTACTATTCAAGCAATTCCAGTCAACCCGCAGCCCATGCTTAGAAAATAGATAGTACTGGGGAACTTCGAAATAGTTTTAATGGACATGGATTGAGAGAGAGAGAGAGAGAGAAGAGCATTTTCAGTACCCAGTTTAATCAAAAGTTTAGTTGTCATCCAATGAACACCGGAAGATACTTTTTAAATTTAATTGCATGGCATGTACATCTGCCAGGGATTTAACTTCTGCTAGTATTTGCATGCCGTTAGTTTGTCAAGAAGCCACTGCATAGTTGCATCGATGTTCCGTATCCTTCTTTGGTGAAGGTCGATGAGAAAGAGCACAGCGGCAAGCGTTTTTTGTAGGATTCCACTGCGTGTAGCTACTGCCTGAACTCTTTGCTTACACTTGATAATTGTGTATGTATACTAATATGTTCATCAGAAGTGCACGTGTAGGTACAATTATTGATATTCATTACGAATACAAACAAATATTTTTAATATAAATGCCCGTGTTTGTATATACAGTATATTTACAAACTTTGTAGGCGACGTGTTAAGGATGCTATGTTGATAAAATTAAATTTTGGGTTCCATTGGGTGAAAATGCTTCGAACCGTCAAAAGTGTTACCCACGTATAGCTACAGCGGAAAGTATCAGCTGCAATATACTGCGGTTCACTTCAAAACATACTGTTCCTAAGTTTAAATATGTCGTACATGCTATTGTTTTCCTTAAGGGAATGACATTAAAGTAATTACACTCTATAATATCAGTAATATAATATAAAAAAGTGTTTTAATGAACGGTAATACGGTGAAAAGTGTCATCGTTGCTTCTCGCAGGCAAGGCTATCGAGACAAAATACTGTTCTGTTAACGAACAGGGTATTCAAATTCGTTTATCAGAAGGGCAAGATAGATATGTGATCTTGCTAGAGTTCGAACTATTAATGAAATATATTTATCGTAAAATACTTTCATAATTCAGTTGATAATTTTTTTACTCCGCATATCCCCAAACTAATAATACCAACTCGTGTCAATAGTGAATTTTCCACACTCCCGGGAACAAAAACCTGATATGCTTCAGTTCTAGTTTTTGTCGGCAGAATTTGCGAAAAAAGTGCCATCCATGCTGCAACATTGGGAAGGTGTAAGTATAACTGCACAACGTTATCTTTATTGGTGAAGTTCATTTGCCAAAATTTGGTATACATATACTGTCCTATCATATTATTTTATTGTTGTAACCTATTGCAGTTGTCAAGTAAGTTTAGAGGTATTTCCAACAACAGCAACAACAATATGGCTCCTCAATCCCGCCAGCAGTCAGAAATTATCTTATTTTCGCCAGTCTATAATAGAAATTGTTTATATTGTAGGTATTTATTACATGCATGGCCTAGGCGCGGGCCCTCAAGGCAAGCAGATGGTAGGTAGTGACAACTCCAATTAAGATATACTAGAACAATAGTTACTGGTAGACTAATAGTTATACCTATATTCTATCTGTATCTCATAGTACAAAGAGAGAAAGAACTCTTGTCCCGAAACTGCACAGCCTGAGTAAGATAGGGAGGGCAATTCCTGCCACAAACCGCAGTGCTTTTAATGAGAATGTTGGTAAATTGTGTTCCATGTTCGTGAGATATATGCATGTTTTTTGCATACTTGAAGCAATAAACATGAAAAGGAGTTAGGAGGAATCACTGTACTGCTCTACCAGGTGGCAAGGACCTGTGTGCTGAATGTGCCCACGGCGCTAGTACTGCTGTATGAGGAAGTAAAGGAGAACCCCATCAGAGCTGTCAGAAAAATTCTCAGTTTTCTAAGAATACCGGAAGATGAGGGCAGACTGCACTGTCTCGCTAAACACGTTGAGGGTAAAGTCAACCGAGGGCAACCTAAGGTAAGATAACTTGAAAAAATTGGAAGACTAATACGAGAAGTGCTGTAACGCCTCAAGTTAAACCTAGGGCGTTACTGCACTTCTTGCATTAGCCCTCCTATTGATACTGGAAGTTGTGTTTCTTTCATGGTACACGTCCTCATTAAATGCCGGCCGAAACTGTACTTCAACGAAGTGTCCTTTGCCTTCACTCCATTTTCTTGGTTCGAAATTGTCTTTCAGGAAAGTATCCTGAACGATCTGTCAAGTGGAGGTGTAGGCTTTGGAAAAGTGTCAAACTGGGGTGAATCTTAATAAAATATATATCTCATTTATGTTTATTTTTGTCGCCCTCTTGCTAAAACTTCTTTTTTTTAGTACCCTGCGTAATTAAATTGTAATGATAGTAGTAGTAGTACTTAATAGAAGAAGAAGTAGTAGTAGTTAGTAGAAGTAATAGTTACCAAATATTGAATTAATTTCAATTATAATCCAACCAAAGACCCGTATAGTAATATATTTTTTTTGTCCCCTCAGTATGACCCCTACACACCGCAACAACTGCACAACATCGCTGAAGCTGTTCATCGAGTATCAGTTTTGATAGAGAAATTGGGGCTCCCGCCCCTCCCATACGACAACGTCCCAAGTGCTTCACAATCTCCTTAACCTACCAAGCCTCTCAAGTGGCACCCAACACCGTTCATTTGCAAACGAAAAGAGATACGAGAGCCCACCGAACATTCATATGGATGATAATCTAACTTTGTTGCACGTATACTGACTGTTGATAAACGCCGGCTCGTGTACTGCATATAGGACGTCCCTATTTTTCTAAACTACTGAACCGCATTCAGAACCTTTGCAATTTAACTGCCAAACTGCACTGGATGTCCGTATAATTTCAGGGCATCCTGCGATGCGAGCAATTCGAAGAGTCAGACTGCTCTAATTTTTCTTTCAACAATAAAAGAAGATTTCTCGTAAAGTATTTTCCATCAAATTGATCTCATAATGATGGTATTAAAATACGAAGTAAAAAATTAACAGTAAATATGTCCTTGAACTATTAGCTGTAGCATTACCTGTGTGTGAAAAAATAAGTTTTAAACTATTGCTGTGTGAAAGATGAGAATATCTGCTGGAGAGCAGATAAACCTCTGTCAGAAAAATGGTTAAGTGTTCTTGAGAACAAAGCTGCCCAAGTACTGAATAATATAAAAAGAAACATCAGAAACAGATTTTCACCCATTGAGCTAGGGAGTTTAGATGCGAACGGTAAACTAGGATAACCATATGCACTATGTCGTGCTGCAGATAAATCCCCTCTTGGACCCAGAGCAGAAGAGTGTACGGTTGCAGTCGACCGAAGAGTATCTGAGTTATCGCGTCGCAGACAGAAGGCTCATATCGCAATTGCGCCCCCCCTGCAAGATCAGTACACCCCCTTCCATTACTGTGAACTATCAATGACAGAAATGTTTACCATGAAAGCCGAGCAGCTAAGCTATTCCCCACATTTTAGCACTTAGTTCGTTTCATTGCTTCGTCAGCTTTGGGATGCTCAAGTAGTATCAACTTTAAAAAAATAATTATAATAATGTTGAATTAGCCCCTGTTGTATACTCGTTTCGCAGATACAACATTGTATATTGTAGCTCAAAAGTTAGATATGTAGACGCATTTCTAGCGACATTGTTGTTCACATAAACAACGGATGTTTGTAACGACCGTCTAAAGGTCATGACGCCAGAGAAGATCGAAGTGAATTTGCCATGTATAGCTAATCTCTAGCCGGCCGATGTGTAAAACGCAGAGGTACTGACTGCTATTCTGTGCAGCTTCCCAGGGAGGTCATAGTGTTATGGCTGTCACTGAAACTAAGGTAACCATAGGCTCAGATGTATGTCGGCCTCGAAGACATGTAGATACTCTCTCAGTTGGAATTATAAAAATGTTTCTGATCGTTCAGTGGCGCCAAACGGAAATAGCAGTATATATATACCGGCTTTTCATACATGTAAATGTGTCCCGGAAGTGAATGTTGTCTGAGAACATGTGCTTAGAATCAACGGCAGATTCTGGGCAGACTTCGTACCTAACCCGTAACAATGCCTTGCCACTTACTACAGGATTTAGTATTAAAAGTATTGTATATAAAATGTATATAAATTAGAAAAAGTTGACATCGCTTCTTCATCACTCTGCACTATAGCCTCATCATCTCAATAGTTGGCATTGAAGTTGAAGCTGACAACCAGGTACTAAGTAGTGATGGGTCGGTTGTCATTGGTGGACATCCGCTGATGCAGATCTTGTGGCAGATTTTATAGTACTGACATCCGCGGATGTGGATGTTACCAGTTCAACATCAGCGGAAGCGAATGCGATTGCCGATGTTATCATTTCAACATCCGGGGATACTGATGTTCAAAAAAGGTGCGGATGTCTGCGGTTGCGGATATTTACCTCATCACAAACACACACTCTCACGACGGCAGTTTATACCACACTGAGAAAAAAACCTTAGATGGTGATTTGTAGACCGGGCAGCGCTTGCACACTTCAATCCAAATGAGAATTTGAAGTTTGCTGCACTGTGAATGAGTTTGGTGTACAGTGATTTAAACGCTCATCCGCGCCTCCTTTGCTGCTCCTTTACTGAGGGTCTTACAGTTCTGACATCCGCGAATGCGATTGCGGATGTTGCTAACTCAACATACGCGAATGCGGATGCAGATGTTCAAAATAGGTTTATAGATATGCTCGGATGCGGATGCTGATATTCGCCCCATCACTAGTACTTTGACGAACTGATAAAGAACTCCCATACGCAAGTTTAATACATAGTAGCCCCTCAACAAATTTTTAACTTCTCATCAAACCGGAGATCCGTAATAAAAATTGATTGCACGAAAACGGCAGAGGTTAAGACACGGTGAATGGCGATACACATTTCTCAAAATAAAACAATTGCCAATTTGATTCAAATGAAAGTATGTGAGCGCCAACAGACGTACAGCACAGCGACAAGGTGGTCGCATGACTATCAAAACTCTAGTCAACATAGAAAATTTAATGAAGAAATGTGACTTATCTTTAATATGACAGAGAAGGGAAATAAGAGGACACTGCATGTGTAGCTCCGTCCAATGGAAGTCAGGAGTTCGGCTGCGGTGGTGAATACAGGCACTGGACGTACGTACGTTGAGTAGGTTAGGTGACGGCGTAATCTCTTTCAGATATTCATAATTTCCGATTGTATTGTTTACGGAAACACCTTATTTGATAAACAGAGACATTTTCAGCATGAAAACAACAGATGCATACAAAAACTTATTTTTAAGTTTTCCGCTTCTCTTGTAAAATTTCATTTCATTTCATGTTGCGTGACATGTTCTTTGAATATGATATTACACTTGCCGATGTTTCCACGCTCCCTCCTAATACAGTTACCCACATCAATAATAGAGATGGTGTCAGTGGGCCTGACCACATCGCTGTTTCTATGAATATTCAAAATTGTATTGCAAACTGTAAGGCAGGGCTCTATAGTCCGTTATCTGACCATTTTCCTCTTTTCTGTAATATTAGCACAAGCCGTACACCGACTGAGGTGCGACAGGAACACGTGTCCTGTGAGCGTATAAATTGGAATTTCAACGATAGGAATCTTGTCCGTGCCTTCCAGCTTAGTTTGGATGATTGCCTGGAGGAAAATATCAATAATATCGATACATCCTCTCAAGAAGGGCCATGTGCGCTCTTGTCTGACGTACAACCAGCCATTCCTGAATCAGGTCGACGAATATTCGATATTACACGCAACAGGCGCAGGAAAAACGTACCGTTTTAAAAACTGTCTAAGTTCCTTTATCGGTAATGCGGTAATTTTCAGCCGATCGCGGTAACGGTAAATCGGTAATTATTTCGGGTGAAGCGGTATTCATTAGCGATTTACCACTTCATTAGTCCGGTAACCCACCTCTGGAGAAGTTATTCTAGAAATAGAGGAGTGACATACGCTACAAAGTGAACTCAAGGTAGTAGAGTTGGATGCTGTAAAACTAAATAACCCCGCTGAATTTGGGTGCATGTACATATGTATAAAGAGGTGCAGTATGAGCCAAGATCGCCTGTACTGTTTCCCTATCAGATGGGAAAGATTTCATCATTCTTTTCCTGGCAACTAAACTACGCCTTCGAAGGAATACCACTATGGAGACCGGGCTACCAAAAAAGCCTTCGTCGGTAAAGCTTTATGGAAACCGGGCTACGAAAATATTAAGACAATGTGCCACTTGAAGACAATCAGTTTATTCAAACTGAGACGTTTTGATTCACCAAAGCTTGTAAAGACTAGTGAGAGGGCAAATGATGATTTTTAACAAATTCCTTGACCATTAGCAACGTTCCAGCATATTTGTGAGGAAATCGGAGAACTTCGATGAAAACTCAAAATTTTTTCCCTGCCATGGAAAATTGATGAAAAAATTTCGGGTTACAAATATGTTGTTAACAGCACAAAATGATAGAGTATAGCATAATATCGATGTTAAAGTAATTTAAGGTCATTCGGATGCTCACAACCCTCTCCCACGGCATGTAAAGACAGAAAAATCACACGGGCGCACAATACGATGACCCAATACAACAGGCAGCGTTGTGTGACCGAACAGAACAGACGATGCCTGGACACACATATTCAGAGTAGACACCATACTGTTGTCTATACAGCCACAAGTCCGTTTTATCAATTAGAGGTTCAAAAACTGGCAGAGACACGATAATACTAGGACAATGTGCCACTTGACGACAATCAGTTTATTTAAACTGATACGTTTTGATTCACCAAAGCTTTCAGAGACTAATGATGAGTCTTGTCTTCAGATAAAGGAATAAGGACAGCCTTCGCCATCTTCTTCAACCTTGTCATCGATTTATAAAATCTGCTACCTGGCTTATTTTTCGCCTATCTATTTACTTCAAAGCGGACACGGAATAAATAAATAAATACACGAAGCGAAGCCTACTAAATCCCAGCAGAAGGGAACAGGTTCGTCAATGTCGGTTGATAGGCGTGTTACTGGAAAGTTCTGCAGTATCACTGGGAAGTGATACTGGGCGGTGCCCGAGCTGTCATTATAAATGACGGCACAAAATTAGTACTTCAGAAGAAACCCGTCGTTTTCTGTGCTTTTTATTCCTAAGAAGGCTTCTCAAATGTAAATTCAGCTTCTGCCTGAAAAATTGGATTATACATGGTGCAGCTAAGTGTCATTTCCGGTAGCACCTTTGAAATTCGAACATTTCCAAACACGGTCATGCAGGCGAGCTCAGGTCCCTCAGCTGGAGCGCCCAAGTGCGACCCCCGTATCCAGCATACCGTCTTAGACACCTGAATTTTCGCCTATCTAATTTGTTAAAGCGTGACAGAAAATGGATAAATACTCATTGCTGATCGGTCTTTATTATACTGTAGATTAGTACCAGCGTCAGGCAAAGTCTCCAACTGTAACAGTGCAGGCTTATGCTTCATGCACATTGATTATCCGTGCCATACCGAGGTGTGTTGGAGATGGAGAGGGTAGGGGTTGGGTGCCAGCGATGTTAGCAGAGTGTTGTGCCATTGATTGTACGAGCAGGTCAGAGGTTCAGCCGAGTTTAGTCTTCACTACGACGTGATACGGGCACGTGTGACTGAGCTGGATTTTTTTTTTTACTTCGTGCTCAGCATCAACTGGTTATTAGCTGCGCTAAGTTACGATAAAGTAGTCTACTATGAAACGTGACATTGAAAGGAGTGACTGAACTTGTGGCTTTATCGTAGTCGTGCAGCATTAACTGGTTTCTGCATGGCACTGATATGTTACATAATACTTTTTGTAATGTAAAAAAATTCAAAGAATGTAACCGAATTATCATTTTATTTTCAATCGCTCTGCAGTGCTTCGTCGGTAAATGCTAACTTTAACGGTCAGACATTGATCTGAGCAGTCTATACCTATAAGACTAGCTTAGTTTTCCAGAGAGGAGAAGAAGCCTTGGTTTAAGTTCCCTCTAATCCGATGCCATTTCATATGCCAAGCCTCACAGACAAGTTTTACTAGGTACAGCGCTAGTACCGTGTCACTGCATTAATTAATCTCTATTATGACATCATGCTGTTTCTGAAAAATAGCTTTGAATTATTGAAAGTGTTGTCCTAGTAGGGCGGCAACAGGTGAACATACACTGTCATAGTGAATATTCTGTAGTACTGGGGCAGACTGCGTGTATACAGTCTGCCCCAGCTGTACACTGTAGAGAACATTATATTAACTTTGAATGAGAAAGCATTATTTTAATATAGCGGAAATTCTGCTGATTCGGGGATGAGACTACACTGTTTTTTATTGAAAAATTGTAACAAAAATTTCTACTGATCTGAGGCTGAGAACACACCTATAGTGTCTTTTTGTGGTCAGCCTTTGGTTCATTGCAAGTGATTCGTCTGTTTTGTAGCGAGTTATTAACATGATTTTGCAGGTGATCCTGCGAGATTCTTCCATTATCGCGACTGTCAAATGATTTCTCCCCGGAAGAAAGCAAGCGTAATCAGAGATTGGTTTAAGATTTTAAGCAAGAGAAAATCCAAAGATATGAAATACAAGTTTGTGAGACCTTCTTGAGCTTTATTAAAAACTGAATAAAATTATCGCTCCACACTCATATATTGGCTCCCAGACGTGCTGTGTCTCTCATTCCAAGCCTGTTCAGGATAAATAAAATACATAGTGAAACTATTCCATACTATTTTCCGTATAAATATGATAAATATCAGGTTTTTCAACAATCAAACAAAGAAACTAGGATGGAAATATCATCAGAACCCTGCGTCTGTCTTGTCTATCAAAAATCAGCTGCCCTTCGTGTACCTTTCCCGTGATCATCGTGATTAGGATACCTGAGATTTTGATTATGAAAATGGCCACGAAAGGATATCCCACGTCGTGAAAATTCGATAGATAAGGGGATGAGAACACACTGTTTCGAGCTGAAAATACTGCTGATATTTAGATAACACTCGGTGCTGTCATGAATACTACTAATGGATTTAAAAATACTAGTTTCATCTTGAAAACTGAAAGCATTTTAGCTGTACAACGTAAATAATTTATCTTTTAAATAAAATTTTGTGATTCACCTAGATTCATGCCTCCAATATCGTACACCAGTATTTGGGATTTTTTCTTGATTTACCTAAGCTACAACCATCTCAACTCAGTGTACAATTTACTTAGATTATAACACGCCATTCTGCAACTTTCTCAGCATCAGCTCCCCACAGTCCTCGTGATTATCCTAGATTCATCCAACTCAATCTGTGAATTTTCTGTCTTCAACTCACCACAATCTTTGATTTTCCTACATCCATCTCACTCTCGCCCGTCATTTTCCTAGATCCATTTCATTATAATCTATGATTTTTTAGATTTATCTCACCTCAGTCTGGGATTTTCCTAGATTTATCTCACCTCAGTCTGGGATTTTCCTAGATTTATCTCACCCAGTTTGTGATCTTAATAGATTCATCTCACTCCAGTTTGTGATTTTAATAGATTAATCTTACTCCAGTTTGTGATTTTCCTAGATTCATCTCACTCCAGATGGTGATTTTACCAGATTAATCTCACTCCAATTTGTGATTTTCCTAGATTCATCTCATCCCTCACCCTAGTCTGCGCGCTGGAGCAACTAAAGTAGTAGTGCGTTGCATTGTACGTAACATGTCTGAGCGGGACTGTGCTATAGGCAAGTGCTGCATCCAATGCCTCTTTGTGCTGATTGGTGTTTCTGTAGTGACTCTTTACAAATTCAGGTGAGTTATCTGTATCGTTATTACCACAAATGGGCGCGTACGACCACTTGTTGGTCGGCCACAATTAATTCTGGGGTTGCTAGTAGATTAATCTGGATAACTGGCAGTAAGCGGACCAAGATATTCATGGCCAGAGAGGATCCGAGGCCCAGGCGCCAGCCCTCTTTGAGCTATTTCAGTTAAGTCAAAAGATAAAAAATATATATTAAGGGAAACTGTCACCAAAGGAGTGACTCTGTAGTGGCTCTAGTAAATCTAGTTTACACAATGAAAAACTGAATTTATGTCATAGTTGCTTTTAAAAACTATTATTTTCACTTCATGCAGTTAAAATTTCGGAAGCGGCAAAACTAAGATCCTACATTCACTGTTTTCACTGTTGCGTAGGACCTTCCTATCGCAGATACAAAAAAGTATATATTTACATAACTATTGCCATTTCATAAGTCCATACGACGATGATTCGCACAAATGAAAAAAGGCTTCAAAATTTCAATACTACATGTTATCACTATCATTATTTATTATTCGATTCAATGTTTTGCTACTCCATACATAGATTAACGATTCATTAGTGAGGCGCATTCAGGTTCATCAGAAAATAACTTGGCAGAGCTGACCCTAGAGCAACTGAGCTTAATGGCAAAGCAAGCGATTGGCATGTACAGACATACAGTATTATATACTGTAAATATAACATTTTTATATATTTCCAACTAAGAAGCAACTCTGAAAAAAATGTTTCTCAAAATTTTCCTTCCTTGTTTCTCATAGCCACACCATGGAACATCCAAAGCCAGTGGTTGGTGAGTTCGACAATAAATGCCATAAAGTACGTTCATTACAACCTCCTTGTATCGAAGCAGTTGCTGTATTGGCGACAGTTTATTTCTATATCTTCTATGTTATATAGCTGCCTGTCCGCTCAATATCTGATCGGCTGCTGCTGAAGGCAGTTGTTTTGTATTCAAATTAAACGGTTGTCCTTTTTATTTGTTATATTGTTCCTTTTACCACATTTTTTATATATTATTACCATCTTTGTCGTAATTTAGACCATAAAGAATCTGTCACATCTTTCAAATGAATCAACTGCATCGCTTTTTGTTCTTTACGGTACGAGTACAGAAAATAGCGTATGGATATCTTCACGCATGAGACTCATGATTTCTCATCGTAAATTTACATCTGAAATGTCATTTACAGCTGAAATTATTTTGCTTTAGAATAACGATGGGAAAGATTAACTTTGGCTTTTACTATTAAAAATAGAAGTCCGTTCTTGCAAGCAATCCTTTTATTGATGTGGATGGCTGCTTACTTGACCGTGAGTATTTTCTGCACTTTAAGAGTGATTTTTTTTTCACCGTATCACCGATTTTCTGTCTAATCTATATTTGTTTCGCTCTTTTGCAAGTAAGAGATACTGCAAGTGGAAAAATAAGCTTGCGAATGGTTGTTTTTGCTTCACACTACTGTTCAACATGAAATTTAATTTTAAAGCACAGGGTGCAACCACTTACGAGAGTCCAATATGGGCAAAAGAATTTGTGCATGTCAAATTAACTCATCTACATGCTGCCTTTCAATAACGTTTAATCGTTTACAGCTAAAATGCCATTCATATTCTATTACTTTATAAGCCCGGCAGTAGAACCAGAGTACCGCTAGCAGCGGCAAACATTTTCTATGTATTTTTCAGATACTTTATTCGCAACATAAATATTTCAGATTACATCCAGTCGTAGTGTAAGCTGAAGTATGGTTGTACTCGGAAAAGCCTGCGTGTCTCTCTTTGTAACTGCATTTTCTCTGTCCAGGTGATGGAGTATGTATTTCTTAGCGCGCTCTGTGACTCCGAACGGACTGTAGTTAGATTAGTAATACTAAGACAGGCAAGAACAGCAATACAAATTATAATTCATCAATAGAACAAAAATCTAACTTGAGTATCATCTCTGTTATCATCGTACTAGAAAAGGAAATTGCAGAATATATAGGTAAGATATGAGACATCGTACAACCAGCAGGTACAATTCTAGAGGAGAGGGGAAGTGTAGGTAATAGTCTCAACTGGGTTATTGATATGACAGGGAACTCCACAGAATATTTTTCCTAAATTTCCAGTACAGATAAGCTTTCTCTGGTAATTGAAAGGATCAATCTCATTCCCTCTCTATCTCACTATAAACATTTTCGGATATCGTCCAAGATTTTGAGATGAATAATGTGCGAATTCCACGATTCAACTCTGCACAGTAGCTACATACTACTACGCCAGAAGACAATTCTTATGCCAATGGTCCAAAAACTATTATCAAAATCAGTATCTATATATATATATATATAGGTGTAATAATATCAAACTACGGGTGCTTAAAGACTAACACGTTCCGACTATCTCCTGTATAACACCACCTCTGCAAAGTCCAGAAACCGTCTTTTCTAGCTTGAAAATCTTTCGTTCAACGAACCTTGCCTCATCATTGACAGACTGCCGCACTGAATAATACTTATTTTATGTTAAAATGGAAATACAAAGAATAAATTTTCGTCTGTATACGTATATCTCACATACAGATAGAGCTAAGCGCTTCGACAATCTGCCTACTATCCCGGACCATCCTCCTTTCCAACGCGATATGAAAACCACCTCGGTTTCGCATCCGTGGGTCAATGACTCGCTATGTAAGAAGTAAGTATTATAAGTTTACAATATTGAGATTCTAATTTTTTTTACGCAAATTTCTCTATTTGAGCTAATTTTTTTCCCTCACTGTAGACTATTATAGAGCTGTTGCTGGAGATTATCATTACTTCTAATGTACCTAGTGTAGTACAAAATAAACGATAGTGCAGTTGTATATGCATACTTCTGTACTATATGTAGTTGTTGATGGTGATACTGTCAATTTTAAGCTGTTACTACTACTCACACGTCATAGAGGTGTTGTCTGACTTGGTAGTCATCTTACAGAGGTTCAGACATATACAAAGGTTTCGGAAAATAACCACAGGTCTCGTCTAGTTTATAACTAATGACATCATTACCTGATATTTCGGCTTTTCAAGAATTTTGCAATTCATTTCGTGATTATGTCTTTAATAGTAAGTTAACATCCTTTATTTAAAATTTTGGAATTCAACGTTACGACGCACTTGCATCATCTTCACCAAGCTGAAAAATAAAAACGAACGGATCAGTAAACACAAAGGTAAATAGCTAACAAAGACGACTATATAGTTACAATAAATTGTATAGTATACCTATTGGCTTGCATTTTTTCACGTCTAAATTTTGATGGCAAAAAGATTCTTACAGTTAAAAATTGATATTTACACCTATGCGAGTGATGTCAAAAATTATAAAAGAAAGGAATAACGAGAATGTTGTCCATTACGTCACTGAACCAACGTCGTTACAGTCGAGTTACAGTAAGAAATTATTATACTGCACTAATGCAAGGACTAAACAATATTGTGGCCCATTTGCCAACCGGTTGGTTCAGAAAGTTTCGAGAAGAAGGTTTCAGTGCTGCAAAATCTAAGATGTTGGTAATCAGCTTAGGTTAAAATTTATGGATAAGCAGTGCCTCGATGACTTGTATATCTGTGTTCGCTGTGTGTTTGTCACTTTAATGATTACTACCTTGCTTACCTTAATGTCCAGGCGGCGTTATGCACGCAACCCATATTGCGCAGAGGTGATGCTGCAGTCCGTGACCAGTGGGATGGCTCAGAGGGAGTTATCCCCTCGTATCACGCAGCCGCTTACAGATTTTTTTATCTGGTTCTTTCACTAAATATTTGTCAGCCTAGTGATGATAGCAGTCGTACTTGTCCAGCGCAATATAGGCATTCTAAAGATTAAGTAATGGACGTTAACAAGATTTTCTGATTGTATCATAAATAAATTACTAAATAATATTATCTCAGTCATCATAACTACGATAAATATGAGCATCATTACTATCCCAATTGTCATTTTTGCTAGACACTGGAGGATTTTATATGTTTTCGTTCCCCCAGTTACGATGTCCGACTGGGTGTCAACATAACCCCCGTCTACCTCATCTCCTACCCCCGGTCTGGCAACACTTGGACCAGGTACCTCGTGGAGGGAGCAACAGGTATCTTCTCTGCTTCTATTTACTACAGCCCAGCTCTTCAAAAACTAGGTGCGTAGTATGTGTTTTGAAAGCTCACACTATGAACTAGAAACGTACCTTCCAGTCGCTCAGTGGTTAAGGGTGCTGCCTCGCTCATCGTCACGAAGCCGGCCGTTCTATTCCTCGTCAGAATGGCAACCAGCAGTTCATTAATCATAGTCTGCAGTAGGAGGAGGAGCAGGAGGGAGCTGGGTGCTGACCATTCGATTGGAGGCGGAGTTTTCATATGGGCTCTCCGTGAATGACGCTAGAGCGCTCATACTCTAAGGTTGACTGCAGCCGTACAGTCCTATTCGTCCTAGACAGGATGTACATATCGCAAAATTAAATTTTAAAACTCTACCGAGTACCGTGATACCATGCGTTTTAGGTTAGGTAACTACTTTGCCTAAAGGTAAAGGTGAAGTCAACTTAGACCACACCCTCACCTGGGAAACCCACATGCACTGGTTTGTGCTGCGGGTATAGGCCCACTGGCCCAGATGAGCAAGTGTAGTCGCAGTCGCCCTCGGGTCACGAACTATGGCTCCAATTTGACGGAAGGAACAAATGACCCGAGACCCCCCCATCCCCCCTCATCTCTGAGGAAGGCAGTTCCGCCACGGTGCCGTGCATGCACACACAGCTGCCGAGTCAGCACACCAAGATCTGCAAAGAGCTCGTGTGCCTCACGGGGCATCGAACGAGCGATACAAGGTGTTAGAGCTGAGAACGGAAGCATGCAGCTACCGTGGCGGCANTGCACACACAGCTGCCGAGTCAGCACACCAAGATCTGCAAAGAGCTCGTGTGCCTCACGGGGCATCGAACGAGCGATACAAGGTGTTAGAGCTGAGAACGGAAGCATGCAGCTACCGTGGCGGCAAAGCAGGTACATTGACAATCATCAGAGGTATAGACACCGCAGCCATCTATTTCTCCAGCACAGGAACAGAGCAGGTTAAGAAGCCCCAATTATTCAGTGCATGTGACTTTCCCAGTGGAGGGTACGGTAAATTTGACTTTACCTTTACCTTCGTAGCAATTTTTGACTCCCTTGGGTAGATCTCTAGCGTCTTAAGAGCCAATTTTTGAACAAAAGTAACGCTTATGTACTATGTGAGTCATATACTTGACTAGAGCTTCTGTTAACTAAGCCAGTAGTACGTCCTGTGATGCTGAGTGCTGGAATCTAAATATCTACTCTGCACTGCAGCATTAAATGCAACAAACTAGGGATGTTCGATGTGCTGCCATATTAGGCTCTTTGAACGAGGAAATACCAAGTACTGCGAAGCGAAGTGCTGCTAAAAAAAACCTTGCACTGTTCATTTTATTCGTATATAAACAGTACATGTACCAAGAAAATCTTGATACATCTCTTTTGTGTATTCCATTTCCTAAATATTTACAGAAGGGAACGAAATCCTGAACATTTTTCCAAATAAAGTTTTTGCTGCCAATTTTCATGATCCCATGACGGGGATTTACTTGGAATTATCCTCAGTAGAGTTCTACTCGTAAGAAAATTTTCTCAATTTTCAGGTTTCTTGGGTGAAAAATTGTCAACGGCAACGAACCAGACGCTGCTTATCAAAGATCATCTCTTTGGTAGCACGAGACCTCTTCCTCGTACCCCCGTGGTACTCCTCATCCGCAACCCTAAAAAGTAAGTAGCATAAATGGTTGCAGAAACTAGCAAACTTGGTCAACCAAACTTCTTCAGGGTCTGTTAACGGTAAATAAATAAAATTTCGTCAAATTTGACATCTGAAACATAAGCAAGTAAAATTTCCAGTATCCATTCATTTTTTGATTTTTAATGATTCATTTACATGGCTATTTCATGGCTATGGAAACTTCGACCATCGAAAAAATACCAACGAAGTTTTTTCATCGCTTTCGCTTGCAGCCAGTATTCTGTCCAAGCAGACTTGCAGCCAATATTCTGTCCAAGCAGACTTGCAGCCAATATTCTGTCCAAGCAGACATGCAGCCAATATTCTGTCCAAGCAGACTTGCAGCCAATATTCTGTCCAAGCAGACTTGCAGCCCATATTCTGTCCAAGCAGACTTGCAGCCAATATTCTGTCCAAGCAGACTTGCAGC
>LQNS02277997.1:8412239-8424458 GCA_001587735.2 Parhyale hawaiensis | reverse complement strand
CTTGCAGCCAATATTCTGTCCAAGCAGACTTGCAGCCAATATTCTGTCCAAGCAGACTTGCAGCCAATATTCTGTCCAAGCAGACTTGTAGCCAATATTCTGTCCAAGCAGACTTGCAGCCAGTAACGCTACACTGTTCAAGTCGAACACTGCCTCCTCAGAAAACGCACTTCAGCATCGAAGTTTCGACTCTCGAAGTTCACCAATTTACAAGTTAAATAAAAAAAAATTAACTGGTAGAAATTCCATTGCACAGTTTTTTCTTGAAGGTGGAGAGAGGGAAGCGATGGTATACAGAAATTCTGAGAAATAAATAAATCAATCAGCGCCATATGCTAATCAATGTTCTGGATTTATTCAAATGATTGCATTTTTGCATTGCTCTGCATACGGACATCAGGTATGGGAAATTTCAAAAATCAAAGTAACGCCAACTGCACTTAATATGAAGTGAACACGATGGTATTTGAACTACTTAAGTTGCTGTTTCTTTAAAAATTTTCAAGCCTGTAGGCAGAATGTTTAATTTGCGTTGGAGTCATTTACTAATGAGTAGAGAAGACTGACAGTAATTAAGTGGGGATTCGTTGAAGTACATATTTCTTTTACAGGCATATTGGATGCAGCCAGGTCGGTTGACCTAGATGTGAAAAACGGCAAGAAAACTAGAATTAGCTAGCCACCAAAAACAACGGCGATGAATTTTGTTGTCTGTCCACCCAAAAAGAGGCAGAAGAAGTAAAGTCAAACTAATAAATTTTT
The DNA here is from genome assembly GCA_001587735.2 of Parhyale hawaiensis. NCBI lineage: Eukaryota > Metazoa > Arthropoda > Malacostraca > Amphipoda > Hyalidae > Parhyale > Parhyale hawaiensis. Next base: position 8,423,696 of record LQNS02277997.1, on the reverse strand, counting down.
CAGGTAGTCAGGTGGGTTAAGTGAGATGTGAAAAATATAAAAAATCTTGAGTGAGCTAGCCATCAAAAATGATGGTGTTGAATCTGTAACTCCATCCAAAAAGAGGTAGCAGAAATTGAGCTATCATCACAATCTTTTTCAGACAGTCCGCTGGGTAGGCTGAGACGTAAAACTGCCAAAACTCTAGAGTAAGCTGGCCATAAAAAATGATGACACTGAATTTTCCCCTCACTGCGGGTGGTGGTCTTACACCACAAGGCGTTCTAGTTTTCCACTATAATGAGCTTTATCGCAAATCATGACATCACTTTAATCATTTTGTCATCTTATGTTAACTACTAAATGCTAATTCCACTTTGTATGTGTATGATATTAGTACAGCGCCTAAAACATAGATCGCACAGTATCTCTAATGAGTAAGTTAATCAGTGAATAAATATGTCACTGCTCTCCAGTCAGGTCGCACGATGAAGAGCAGAAAACATATAAATTTCTCCTTTGCAGTTCGTTGGTGTCGCACTACGTTTTCAAAGATTCATACGGGAAGCACCACGACCACATGCTGTACAAGGGTACTGAAGACAGTTTTAAAACTGAAGGTAACTCTTCTGAAATTTTTGTAAATATTTTTTAAATCTGCGTAAATCTCTAGGATTTTTTTTAATTCGAGTAAGTCTACAGCATATTGTAGAAACCTAGTAAGCGTGCAGCCGGTTTTAAAGTCGAAGTATTTGAAATACCAGTTGCCGAAATCGAATAAAGGTTAATTGTGATCATTATTCAAAATCAAGCTAAATCGGCAGCCAGTAGCCATAACCCAAGGAAGCCTGCGTCAGGTTTGAAAGTCCAAATATTTATGGATTGAAGGCGCGACAAATAATATTCCACTAGATACAATATCCACAAACATTTTTATGAGTGATATTGACGTGACCTGTTACATAAAGCGATCTTAATTAAAAATTCAAGGACTGACAATTCTACCTATGAAACTGCAAAGTACCAAAGGCTTCAAAATAGGTCGCAGTTGGTTAACCTTTTAAGTACCTTGAATATTTAGTAGTCGCTGCTTTGTTAAGAAGTTAACTATCCTAGTTATTGAAAATTTGGATACTACGCTGGCCAAAAAGGTGTGAATAAAAATAACATTCACGCTGCCTAACGATGATTCCACTAGGCTCAAGTATCTCTGAAAGTGAAGCTGGTGTCGTTACTCGTTACTATACATTTAGGTATTAATCAAAATTTAATGATTACTCAGCTCTCGCAACAATCTTTCAAGAAGACCAAACTAAATTCAATTTTGATCACTAATTAGGGTGAAACAGGGAATGACTTACATTTTCTTCAGTTAATTTAAATGGCTAATCTGACTAATGCAGTACCTAATGAGATTTAACCATAGATGTTACGGCGCTAGTTATATCAGCTCTCCATTTGTTCGTCAGAGAATTCTGTCTATGGTGATGCTGGTGGCAATTTTACTTAGCTGTAGCATGCCAAATCACAAGCTTTAAATATTATACGTCTGGATTGTTCCAATAAGACTCAGTCATTGCTCCATAAAGAAATTCAGGTAATGGAAAAAATTCCCAAATACTTCTCAAAAATACTTAGGAATTGTCTTGACAGTTGTGCAAACTAGAGTGCTCATGCTGTCAAAATGACAGCAAGGAATTTATGATGACCCCCTATTCATTATTCATACATACTTTCTCTGACACTTCTCAGCGAAGTAATACTGTTCAAGTTCATTGCGGGTAAGGCCGAGGCCCCACTAATGCAACAAGCGATGCGATGCGATTTTTGCCGGAGACATGGCGCCTGTGAGCGATAGTGTGTCGCCCGATCTGGATTGCGTCGGTGGGGTCAGTTGATTACAGTACCCGATGTTGCCTTTATTTCATGCAACAAATTTATTGCGTCGCACGTCGCATGTTGCCGCGATGAGGCCCTGGCCTCAAGGTTCCTAAAATGCATTGAAATTCGTTTCAATGTTGAAATACTTGTACTCTAGACGTGTAGTATAGAAAACCTTTATAATATCTCAGTAACATTTGATATCACAGATACAATACTTTCGTTAATAATATGATTCTGAAGAATATAAGCAACAGCCAACACAAATTATCTTAAAAAATGAGTGTGCTCTGTTTCCATTTATCTGAACAGCACACTTCTTCGTTCCAATAAATGATATAAGAAAAAAATTAATATTGGGAAGCAGTGAAGTATCAATGAGTTGGGTTAAATTCCCCACCGCGTATGCTATTTACAATATGCTACTTCAGTACATCGAAAATTTTGCACTCAAGAGAAAACTACTTCGTCAAAGGAAGAAAGCGAGCTGGAAGAAAAATTTCAGAATTGCTATAGCGTGTGTAATAGCTATTCCTATGTTTCGTTGATCATCTACTCAATTTGTGTGTTATGAACTGAGAGCAAGCATAGCTTCAATGTATCGACAAAGCAAGCTAAATCAGACTCCATAACAGTGCAAAATAAGCTTTAGATTTTTTCATTGCTTAGATTTTAGCGTTGGCTGAGCAAGAATTAAGTGCATTCTAATATTATATTGACATACGTTTGCCATAATCTACAACATGGTTTATTTTGTACCTATCAGTGTTCAGTGAAGCGTGACAGAATGACCAGGCTCTGTTTTTGTAAAGCACGACAGAAAATGTACAGATAAACAAATCAATAAACAAGCTAACAAGTACACAAACACACAAATGAACAGGTAAATACACATCGATCTCTTTTGTAACGTAAATTGAATTTTTCAAAGTTAAGCAGACTGATGAATTTATTAGCACAGCTAATTTCGATGCTTGCACGTCAGAATATAATATGTCGCTTAATACTTCATGCCTTGGAAATCATCCAGTATTTTATTTTTACCCTATCAACCCGTTACTGCCTAAATTAATTATCTCTTTATGTAAGAATATCACTAATTACTAAGTCGTCAAATCTACACAGCAGGCAGATAAGAATCAAACAATGACTTATGACACGCTTACTTCTGATACCTCTGATGTTTCTTAACAGATTTCAATGACTTTCAAAATGTTGATTTATTATGTTTTAACAGATTTCAAGACAAAGGTGCCGAAGATGTTACATCATTGGGAACACGTAAGTTCTGAACTACTTCCTGCATTTGTTCTGCAACACGAAATGATTTCTCCAGAACCCTATTGGAGAACCAAAATACAAGTAGATACAAATATGAAGCCAGATGCGGCACTAGCGATAGTGAGTCACTGCAGAGATTCTGCTATCATTCTGCAAGTGGTCTCTCCACACTAGGCTACATGCAGTACAAAAACTGACTCGACACATTAGGGCGACTTGCAGTGCCCAAGCAGACTCAACACACTAGGTTACTTGCAGTGATTAGCCGAACTCGACACACTAGCTCTACCTACAGCGCCAAAGTGGCTCGAGACACTAGGCAACTTGCAGTGCCGTAGCAAACTTGGTACTCGGTAGCAGGGAATGTTACGTGCTGCACAGTTGTGCTGAGGGTCTCGAGAACGATCTCCAGGCAGGCCCGGTCGTGCTCATGGCGCTCGGCTAAGACTCAGGAAAATTGCTTGTTGCGCATAGCTATCGTGAGAGTAATAAACATAGGGTAGGGGGATGTAGGGTTGTCGAACCTTCCATTTCGGCGCCATAGTTCTTAACCACCCGCCATCGGCTGCAGCTGCATTTATTCCTCTGGAGCCAGTTGGCCTATGTCTGCCGCATGAACTAGTGCGTGCGGGTTTATCAGTTGAGAGTGCAGTTAAAGTTGACTTTGTCTTTACCTCTTTTGTCGCATTTGGCTGGTTGCATTGCCGGAGTGAACTCGACATATGTACTGGGTTACTTGCACTGCCAAAACCAACTTCAGCTCATTAGAAATACTTGCAGTGCTATAGCGGGCTCAACAGTGTTGACACACTACGCTACTGACTGTACTGAAGCACCAAATAAATACTCTGGAGAAAGACTGCAAATAGAGTCAGCTATTGCAGGTAGGAAGCTTATGAGGCCAATTTGGCATAATTTCGCTTCGCATTCACTGCGAAAAAAGACATTAACTGTATGTAAGTCGGAATACGAACCGTTGAAACTTACTACTAACTAGCAGCAGCAGCTCAAAGTGAACTTTGACTCCTGTTGCTCCCTTCAGAAACCGTATCAGGCACACCCTAATTTTCCCCCATCAAAGACTGAAAACGGAACGGTCGGACTAACTGAGAACTCAGGAAGGAAGGAACCAAAAGAGAAAGGAACGAACGTAGGAACTGCCAAACAAAAAGAGATCACTCTGAGAGCGCATATCTCCGCCAAGCTTTGCAACGTTAATGGAAATTCAAATTGATTCTGGAACTATGAATTCCTTTATGATCAGCTCTAAAATATGGCCATATACGCCTCTTTGACGGTGATAACAGTATCTGTGATTTTCTTGAAGATCCGTTCATACCTTTCCGCGTTATGTTTAGTCAAAAAGACCTATCGAACATCATCAAAACTTGATCATTTATGTGGTTTAACGTTTCTAACAATTCCTGTAAATTTCATAAAGATTCTCTTTTAACTTTGAATTATTTTTCTCGCAAAATAAATCAAACACAGAGACACACAAACGAACGAACATTTAGATCTTCCAAAAATTTGATCAATTACTCTTCGTAATCTACCGAACAACTGACGGCAGTATAGTAATACCAAGGAGGTTCTAATAGAGAGAAGCGCACGCTCTCTATTTATCCTACGGGAGCGTTTCGAAAAAGGAGCTACTCATGGCAGGAGCAAGCCCAAGCACTCTCTGGGCGAGTAAGCACATGGCTTTGTCACGTGATCGTTTGGAGTCCTTAAAGTGGCAGAAGTGGCAGTGGTCAGAACATATAATTAAGGAAGATACAGACAGGCAGTTCTTCAATATTCCTGCAAATACAATCGTGCCTGAAGATTTATAATATTTTATATCCCAGTGCTTACCCTGTTACTTTCATCACCAGATAGTATACAGGATACAAGTTTCCTGTACATACTTCCATCCGCTCGGAATTTCGTCGATGGTTAATGGCTATAAAAATTTGAGCTCAGGACTCCTGCCTATATAGGCCGCGTGTGGCAATGCCGCTCTCCGATTGGATAAGCCACTCAGCCAGTTTAAGGGAAAAGTTTACTCGCAACGCTCCCATAGGATGAATAGAGAGGGTGCGCTCCTCTCTATTAGAACCTCCTTGGTTTCGACTGAACTTTCCCCTTCAACTGGCTGAATGGCTTATCCAATCGGAGAGCGGCATTGCCTGATCACAGAAGCAAAGAATGTGGTGGAGAATTTTCCCACTGGTCCATCTTTCCCAACTTCCCAGGTACCAACAGCCTGTTTGGAGGACGTAGAGCGACTGCTCGTCCTACACTACGAAGAAATTAAAGCGGACCCCATCGAAGCTGTCCGAAAAATTTTGTGGTTCCTTAGAATACCGGCTGATGAGGGTAGACTGCAGTGTCTCGCTAGAAACGTCGAGGGTAAAGTCAACCGAGGGCAACCGAAGGTAAGCGATGAGCTGGTAAAACAACTGAATTTTATTGTTGATAGGTAGAAAGAAAGCTACGACCTGGCCTTGGGTAAGAAGCAGTGACTTCATCTGACTCTTAGTATAGATAGTTCTAGATAAACGTAGGACTAAATTTTTTATGGAATTTTATTGCTTCTGTTAGAGAATTCCATTTCCAGGCATTCAGTATTTGTACTCTTAATTCAAAAGTACCCCTATACCGAGTACCTGAAAGTAATAGTAAATAAACCTATATAATAAAATTGCATTGTATAGCTAATTTGGGACTAAATCGAAGGCTAACTCTCCATCTAGCCTACAACATAGTTTCTAAACAGGTGGTCGTGGAATCCGCAGAGACCTCCTGCGCATGTTATAGTCTTTGAAAGATATGTGTATAGCTACTCTATACAATACGTGCTAGCATGCTTTAAATTTTCATCTGTTACTACAACGTCAGAGCAAATATTCACGGGATAAAGTTACATAATGAAGCTTCAGAATTAAATAATGGATATCATTCAGTATTCTTTGATTTATCGGGGGGTACTTTTGAGCACTGTGCTGAAGAAAACAAAGAAAGGTAAAGGTAAAGTCAACTAGACCGTACCCCCGACTGGGAAACCCGCATTCACTGGCTGCAGATATAGACCAACAGGCCCCAGAGTATACGGCTGCAGCGACCACAAATGTCTAGAGCTATGGCGTCAGTGGCGGAAATCTCCATACGACAATATCTGCCACCCCCAAACCCTCCCAATTGCTTGGGAAAGTCAGTAAAGCCACAGCAGTACGCAGACCGGATGCTGACCGATCGCATCAGGCATGCAAAAATCTTGCCTAGCTGGGAGCCAGGTTCGAGCTTGCGGCCATGAGAGTTAAGTCAGACGCTCTAGTCTGCAGCTACTGTGGATTAATATTCCTTGGATAGTTATCAATATGCATTGTTAGAGGATGAGCTCTAAATTACATACCAAATCATTAATATTATTCAATATAGTTAGCTATTATAATATAAAATGTGCAATATAAGTGCATAAAATTTTGATTAACAACATAATTATCGGCGTACTTTTTTGCAGCAAATATATATTGATTAACTGTGTTTGAAACACATAAACCGATTATCACCCCCGAACGAAATGAAAAAGGTGGTAATGTTTTCATTCTGTGTGTCTATACTGTATATACTCACCTATACTAGTTTGTGTGTCCTTCCACACAAAAACTGCAAGATCAAATTAGACTATCATCATAATTTTTATAATCTTTGCAAGTAGTCTACTCAACGTACATCCCCCATCTCCCCATCGCGGATGATAGGTTTACGCCATGAAGCGTTGCGTTCTAGTTTTGACCATTTATTCAAATATATATACATATACACGTGTTATTACCATACGAAAAAAATTATATAGATACATAATCAAACAATTACTAATCTTCTACTTGTTCCATAATTACTTTATCACAATCTTGACCGATTGTCAAGCACACTGGCCGCCTCGGTAGCTGCATGCTTCCGTTCTCAGCTCTAACACCTTGTATCGCTCGTTCGATGCCCCGTGAGGCACGTGAGCTCTTTGCAGATCTTGGTGTGCTGACTCGGCAGTTGTGTGTGCATGCACGGCGCTGAGGCGGAACTGCCTACCTCAGAGATGAGGGAGACGGGGGTCTCGGGTCATTTGTTCCTTCCGTTAAATTGGCGCCATAGCTCTTGGTGACCCGAGGTCGACTGCAACTACACTTACTCATCTGGGGCCAGTGGGCCTATACACGCAGCACAAGCCAGTGCATGTGGGTTTCCCAGGTGAGGGTGTGGTCTAAGTTGACTTTACCTTTACCTTCGTCTTGAGCAGTAAATGTTTACATTACCTTACAAAGCTAATATTCAAATCCTTATATTATACGTAACTCCTGGCAACATGGCAGCATATTTTCTGCTGTTAGTGATCTGATCAAATTAATTGCTCTATGTTGTGTCTGCTTCCCCCCTCCCCTGTTTTGAGTTGTTAAGAAACGCTAATTCTGATTTAACTTGGAATGCCAGTACCAGGCATGACTTTATGACTTCATGGAAAGAGAGACTCGGGAAAAGTTCTGCTTAGCTCACTGCCTCATCAATTTGGATAGTTTTCTCCAGAAAGCAAACCTCAACAGCATAAAATTTTCCAGAACTTCAGCCGTGAGCTCCATTTTGATTTGGTTTTCAGTTGTTAATCGTTAACCGATTAGGGTTGAAGTGGCCGGTGCAACAAACTTCGAATAAAGAGTGGAACTATATTGAGTGTACGAGCACATATACTTTTAAAGCTTACCTCTGTGCAGCTTTTGTGGGTCTCACAACGCTTGATTAAATTCTGTTTTACTGATTTCAGTTCAACGTCTTTACGAGAGAACAACATCGCGGTATTGACGAAGCTGTACACAGAGTTTCACTGCTGCTGAGGAAAAAAGGACTACCACCACTGCCCTACGACGAGTCATTTAAAGGCACGGCTGTTGAATTTTCTTGATGTCGTTGTCGGACTTAGCTGGGTCCACTAGTTCTACAAGGTGCACTAGGCCAAGTACTTGGCCTACTAGGATTTCTATATATACTAGGCATACTCTCGGCGTGTTCAACTGAGGGCTGAAATTAAGCCTGCTGAGACTTCACTGTTCCGTATATTCAAACAGGGGCCCTGGCTTCGACTTGTTGATTCAAGTTTTAGTCGTTGACTCTCTTAGGCCCCGAGAACACTGGCCACTTTGTAGAGCAACATGTGGCGCAGCAAAGTGGCGGGAATGTTTTCCCCCGTAGGTTCCCATTGTTTTCAAGCTTTGTCGATCACACGGGTGTCTGTGGCTTGGGGCAGTGGCGAGCTGTCGCTCGTCCCCGTTACAGATTCCGTGTTTTGTGGTGGAGTTTTGTGGCCGGCTGCGCGCACACTAGCGACTAGTGGCAACCACAAGTGGCAGCTACTCAGTCATGAAGGAAACTTCGTGGATTACACGTGTGCTGCTCCCGCTATTCTAACAGTGTATGTTAAATTACAATAATTACCTCCGCCTAGGAGGTTATGGGTTCGTCGTGTTTGTCTGTCTGTCTCTTTGTCTGTCTGTCACCAGGATAACTCAAAAAGTTATGAACCGATTTGGATGAAATTTACAAGGATTGTTAGGTATGTTAGGAGAACAGATGATTAACTTTTGGTGAAGATATGTGCATCCGTTTGTTTATTTGTTTGTGAGCCTCATTTTTCTCAATGCCATAACTCAAAAAGTTATGGATGAATTTTTAGGAAAGTTTTAACACGAGTTGTTAGGTATATAATAAAGAGTGAATGGCCAAATTGTGATAATGATCCGTTTGTTCGTTCGTTAGTTTGTCACTGTTTTTAATTTTATGCTTGTTAGCACAATAACTCAAAAAATAATGAATGGATCTTTATGAAATTTATAGCAGTTGTTAGTAATGGTAAAAGACATGAATGGTCAAATTTTTGGTGCAGATCGGTTAGTTCGTTTGTATTTTTGACTCATATTTGTCATAACGTTTGTTAACAGTATAACTCAAAAAGTTATGAACGGATCTTCAAAAAAATTGAACAAGCTGTTATTAATATGAAAAGGCACACATGATTAGATTTTGGAGTTTATGGAAAGAAAATTGTGGTTTCAGAGCCAATTTGAATTTTGGCTACCGTTGGCTCACTTGGCGGAGGTATGCGCTCTCAGAGTGCTCTAGTTGCATTTAGCATTCCTTTGTCAGGGTGAAACGTCAATAATTATTTATTATAAGTCACCATGCATATGTGAATTGATGTTTTAACTATATTGAATGCTCCCGGCGAGCACCACTTTCGCGTTACACCTTGTAATTGTAAATAAGCACATGGAATATTTTCATTATGCACAAAAGCGTAAGTGAATGATGAGAAATTGTTTACTGTTGCTGCATGAATGTAAAAATATATATTATATTTTCAGTGGCGACCACATGTGACCGGGTGTTCAAAACACAGCCACATGTGGCCGCCACGTCTCGCTGTCACTTTTGGCTAGTGGGCTCGGGGCTTATGAGCAACCAGTGAGACTTCCATGAAGCTAGTTTTATTCCATAAAATGGAGAATTCATTCGGCCTCAACGTCATCGGGCTGCTTCTTGCCCCTACAACACAAGTCAAGTGCCGCCACGGTAGCTGCATGCTTCCGTTCTCAGCTCTAACACCTTGTATTGCTCGTTCGATTCCCCGTGCACACGAGCTCTTTGCAGATCTTGGTGTGCTGACTCGGCAGTTGTGTGTGCATGCTCGGCNGGGCGACTGCGACTACACTTACTTATCTGGGGCCAGTGGGCCTATACCCGCAGCACAAACCAGTGCATGTGGGTTTCCCAGGTGAGGGTGTGGTCTAAGTTGACTTTACTTTACCTTTACGAAGTTAAGTTTCATATCTGCATTTCTAGACAAGTCAAGTGAAATGGGTTGGTTTTGATTGACTTTGAAGACCCAGTTGAACGTGCCCTATGTCTGGTAGATTTACTAGGAGTGTGTTCGATTGGGTGTCAATATTAAGCCTTCAAGCCTTGACTTGTTTCAAACTTTAGGCAGGTCCATTGGCTTTGACGTGCTAAATTGAGTTTCAGGCAGTGACCCTCAATAAGTTACCCTAGAGACTACCGAAAAACTCAATCTTGCTTCGCAAAATGGAGTTTTCCAGCGTCTTAACATAATAACATAATCGCGTTGCTACAAGCATATGCAACACAATTCCAAGTAACAAAACTAAAGCTTCTGTCCGAGGTTTCGGACAAGTAAAGCCTCAAAGGTTTAATTTTGGCGCTCAATCGACGAGTGCACCCTAGACCTCCTAAGGGTTCGTTCGCTTGGATAATTTCTTGCTATTGTTGTGTTTAACTTTGGATAGGAGACCCAGATAACACTTTATGTTACGCCTATGGCGGCTGTTTGCATAGGTTGTCTATATGTAGTTTCTTACGGTTCTTGCGTTCAAGTTTGGATATGCAATCTGACTATTGCTCTACGTTACATCTACAGTGCCTACTGCGTTGCGTATGCTGTCTATAGTTTCTTCTCGTTGCTGTGCGAAGTTTGGTTCTCAACATTCGTTGAGTAGTGTCCATCTGTCTTGCTACTGCGTTTTATTCAGTAACCGCGTTGCTAACCAAGCCCACCAGTCTATTAGGGCATTCGACTAGGACATAGCTCTCGAATTTTTTAAAATACTTGACTCTTCGCATAGATTGATGCGTGTTTTAATGGAACGGATTTTCGAGGTTAAGTCGTGCAATGTTAGCCTCATGCTGTGATGTCAAGAGCAATACGGTACCCGTTTTACGCTCCTAATAGTTAAAATTAAAGCATCTTTGACTGTGAATGTTACGTATGAGTCCTGCGCAAGCTACAACAAAATTGTTACCTATGATAAGTTAGAAGTAGGGAATTGGCTCAGCTAAAGTTTTGGAAGGCTTAGCGATGACGCGATGTAAAGAAAACACAATCGCCGCGGATCCCTCACCGAAAACCCGCGAGGGGCAAATCAACAACAACACATCACTGGACCGTGCAAGTAACCCATTCTGTAGCTGATATGTTTCTCTTCTCTTATGTTTACCGATTCGCTGTATGATTTCAGCAAAATATGCTTGGTTTAGTCCTAAAATAGTTGATTCTTGTTTTACTTTTAAAGAAAATGGAATGGTGGTATCGAAAATATTTTTTCTAAGAAGTTGAAAATGCAAATATATATATATCTCACAGTTTCTCGTCCCGTCAACACCTGGTACTATCCAGACAGGGGGCTCTCCGTCCACCCTTGTGTTTAAATAGAATAAATACAAAGAATCGAGTCAGGATTCGATCCGGGGACCTAGAGATTACCACGCCGC
>LQNS02277997.1:8374406-8408072 GCA_001587735.2 Parhyale hawaiensis | reverse complement strand
TATGAGGTGTGTATTAGCTGTACTATGAGGTGTGTATTAGCTGTACTATGAGGTGTGTATTAGCTGTACTATGAGCTGGGCATTAGCTGTACTATGAGCTGGGTATTAGCTGTACTATGAGCTGGGTATTAGCTGTACTATGAGCTGGGTATTAGCTGTACTATGAGGTGTGTATTAGCTGTATTATGAGCTGGGCATTAGCTGTACTATGAGCTGGGTATTAGCTGTACTTTGAACTGGGTATTAGCTGTACTATGCTAGCTTGCTAAATTTATCTCTTAGGTTATTACCTAAAAACAAAATTGTTAGCAGCGGTAACAGTAGTTAGTAGTAGTACAATAGTACAAACAATATGTAGTAGCAGTAGTAGGTAGCAGCAGCACTGATTGTAATACACTTTACAGAGGTTACCATTGCAAAACCATGCTAGTGCACGTTCGAGTGACCCCGAAATTAAACTTTCGAAGCTTGATTTATCCGACACTTCAGGCAGGCGCGTTGGCTTCGACCCTTTCAACTGAATGTCAAGACACCGATCCTTACTCGGTTACCCTCACGAGACATGCAGAAACTTAGTCTTACTCAATTGCTCGGTTACCCTCACGAGACATGCAGAAACTCCGTCTTACTCAATAAAATAGAATATTCAGCCGGCCCAACGGTCGCAACACTATTCAAACTGGTAAAACCAAAGCATCTTGTTTCAAGTTTCTGAGAAATCGAGTGTCGAAGACTTATCGCCGGAGCCCAATTGAACGTGCCCTTAGTCAGTGTTATCGAACTAGATTAGATGAGAATAGATTAGATTGCTCGGGAGGAACTAAAGATTCATTCTTTGTTCCCTTATATACAGCACATACATAGTTGCAATGCAGTAGTGGTATCGGCACCCCATATAGCAGCTTGTTTGTACTGAACAATGGCACTTGATAACGCAGTGCATCGTTTTTTTTTTGTTCGATTTGTGGACTTACATGACTCGAAAACCTGCGCTTAGACGAACGTTTCGCAATGGAGTTTTACAACGGCCACTTTTTCCTAATTTGTAGTGATGTTGTTTATTTATTTATGTATTTATTTATTTATTTCGAAGTGAAAGTTCCTGAAAAAAATCTCCCAAAGCGTTTGTTTCTAGCAATGTTCTATTAGCAGTATTATTTTCAGTATCATAACAGAGGATTTTCAGTATATACACAAATTAATGAGCTTGTATGTAGTACGGTCATATGAGCAGTGTTGATTTTTTTCAATACAGTGGTGAGTTTTCTTCCGAGAATCTAACAAAGCCCTGCCTTTGGTACTTTTGATGATACTTCGGACGAGGTCCAGGCGACGTTACGCACGCCGCCCATCTTGTGCATAGGTAATGCTGCAGTCCGTGACCAGCGGGGTGGCTAACAGCGAGTTATCCCCACAGGTTCACGTAGCCGCGTACAGCAGGTTTATCTGGCACTTTTGCACAACATTCTATGATAGCAATAGGTTCCGTACAACACTCTACGATAGCAATAGGTTCCGTACAACACTCTATATTAGCGGTAGGTTCACACGTAGGCCTATTGCTAATCAGCTAACACACCATCACATTAATTGCAAGGCTAAAAAAGAAAACGAAGAACATGCGCAGAAAGAAAATGAGAAAGCATAGAGATAATGATAATACTAGATACTCTTCGCGTTTAAGGAAAGACAACATGCAGAGTTTTACGACGTGTAACTTTACTTGGGTGCAAGGAAACAATGTGTAAAGCAGCGTACAATAATGCGGAACTATGTCGCGAAGAACAGTGTTTGTAAATCAGATTAGGGAGCTAGGAGTAGACGAACCAATGACATGTTCACAGAGAGCAGCCGGGGCTCAAGTTCCTGCCCTATATAAGCTATTGCCGTTATGTGAAAATCATTTAGACATCCTCGAAAAAAGAAAAGAACTGTTGGGGGAAACACAGAGCATACTGAATAGTAATTATGTCATAGCGCAACTCAAGGAAAAGAACAACGCATGTAAAAGGGTGCAGTTATTGCCCAAATATATGTAAGAAATTTAATGTAGTTAGCGGAGATATTACTTCTAACTTATGGAAAAAAGGGCGTCATAAGCAGCTCTGTAATCTGTCTCTTACTAAGATAAACAACAAATACTAAATATAATGTCGACTACTCCTAAAATTTAACGTTTCGGGAGAAAGTATCCCATCCTCAGAAAAAATAAATTTGAATCTTAACCGATAAATAATTATTTTTTTCTTTCTTAATAATTTGGTGAGGAGAGTGTAGGTGTTGTCGGGAGGAGATCTAAAAGGCGAATAAACCAAGGTGGATGGAGAGGCCCGATATGTCATCAGCTCCTGTACAGGGGCGTGGGAGGTTTGTCATTAAATTTTAAGTAATATTCGGTGGTAAATGTGTTTTTGTGTGAAAATTTGAAGTTTATATGTGGGTAGGCTTCGGAAAAGAACATTTTCAAACTGTTTATTGCACTAACAGAGGCTTTTTGTAGTATGGAAGCGAGTGAAAGAAGTCCAATTTGCAGACCGATGGTTTGCTAATGCCGGGATCGAACAGTGTGTCTATAGGAACAATTTGCAGTAGTGGTCCAGAAAATGGTGCGGATAACCGTTATTTTTGAAGAATGAATGTTCGGAGATTAGCAAAAAAAAAAAAGCCAGCTCAATATTTCTAACCTAGCTTGTTTTAGGGAACGACACTGTTCCAGCTTGCGAATATAAATCCATTATATTTACTTACAACGATACTTAACTTATAAATGTTAGGAACGTTAGACACATTTTACCAGTAACGTCACAGCTTAGGTTAATAATTATCAGCTGAACTCCTAAAATCCGTTAGATTTGGACACGCTTAAATCGGTCCGAAAAGTGAACTTAAATACTCGATAGCCACGTCCCAATCGAATGCGTCCTTACATAACGACAGAGGCGCCCCGCTGGGTCACCCGGTGACGATATGCTGTTGCTATTCATGAAGCAGGCCAGTGTATTTCAGCGCTGCTTTCCAAGTCTCCAAATGATAAATTGCACACTGTCTATTATCGGGTCAATAAATCGAGCTTCTCCTTGCCGAGGGTAAATAATACACGGCTTGCTGCAGAAAAGAACCTCGTTTTGCAAGCGCTCCTCGATGTAGGCGGGTTTTTATATAGTTTTATTATCCAGGTTCATTCTTCAAGTAGCCATACATTATATGTACTCTTGAATAAAGCAAACATGTATCAAGATCCCCGAAAAAAATGTAAACCTAATTAGGAGAGCCATAGACCACACGATAATTGACTACCCACTCCAATTTACAAGCGAGGCTAAGGAAAAATAGACTAAACATCAAATGAAAATTGAGTGGTTTTCGGAGATACAAAAAAAAATGAATTTATCGGCAAGAAACTCTTACTCGTAGCCAGATATCAACTGCAAGCTACGCTAATTGAAGCTTGGAACACCAAAATACTAAAAATTGTAAAAAAAATGCAATTAACGGTTAACCAGTATTCGTGTATGTGTTCATCTTTCCCATCAATGCGTTCGTTGCATCTCCAAAAACAACTAACTTTTCGTTTCAGGTCGCTATTTTGGCAGGAAAAGATTTTATCGAGGTTTTAATTTACAATCAGTCGCACTTGCGACCAGTGGCCAGTGAAGTTTTCTGTGGCTTATAGCAAAAACATAAACTGACGTACGTCGTGAATCTCCCAGCCCGCGACCCCGGTCGATTGGATGTGTCTTTATTATAAGTACAACAGACGGAGGATGGGGACCAAAATTGATAGAAGTCCTGCTCAGAATGCCTACGCAACGTATGAATTGGGTTCTTGGCAGGAAAAATACCGAGGGGGGGGGGGCGGAGAGTCCCGGCCAGGAGGCCTGGATGCCAACATACACACTTACACAGATACGGTGAAAATAAAAACACATCCTCGCTAATTGAGCACTTCGCTTAGACAGCTTGTACAAGGTCCATAGTTAATCACAGAGTACGATTCTATACGATGCTAGATATCACTTAGCTCTAAAAGATTATAAAATTTTCCCTACTGCATTTTAGGTTTTGGGGATGAAAAATTGTCGGAGTTGGTGCTAATACCGGAGGCAATAAATTGAACAAAAAAAAAACAGCATTCGACACTTGTAGCTTCAAAAGTGACGTAAAAATTTTCTAGTACTGTTCTAGATTTAAGGCGACTAGAGATAATTAACTCCAGTGGTTAGGGCGCTGGCACACACACAAGGAGCAGTTGAGCTGGCAGACAGGCGGGCTGGCTGGCAAGCAGGCAGTATGCCGTACACACCGCGAGTAGTACAGCATGTGCGAAGGTGCAGCTTTGCAGTGTTGCAAATTTAGCATTTTTAAGCTAGTTGAGCATTTTGAGAGGCTTAGCATCCAAAAATTGGTGATAGCATTTAACAGAAAAAACAGTGAATTTGTATTTTTAGCAATTGTGACATTTTTCTTATTTATCCAAAAATTATATGCCGAATTTTAATACTATTGAGGCAAAGGAAGGCACAAAACTATCCTTCGTTCATTATTGCAGCATTGAAGGGAAATTGTAACTCTGCCGACCGAACCAAACGTGTATTAAATTCGTTCATTACGAGACAGATCGAGTTGTTGCCTACGCAACATTTATCTGAGCAGGAGCTATTCAGTGCATTGCCATATCTACTATATTATGATCCTTATTCTTAGTGCCGGTTAAACTTATAAAGTAATTCACCACATCCTTCGCCTCGCAACGAGTAAAGATAAAGTGAAGTACGCTCAAAAGTTTAGCAAAAAACACAAACTCGCCATGTTAGAGTACGTCTTCTACGAATAATATACGGTGTTAAAAAAGATGATACATCTATGGTGGAAGTCAAGCCAGCCCCGTATATCTGCTGCCAAGCAACATTTAATTTCTGTGATAATCTGGACTACTTGTGCAAAAAATCCAAATCCGATAGTACAGCAGTGATGCATCGCACTATGTGTGCAAACGTAATGGAGAATTTTATAGCTCCTTATTTTTTCAATGACTAGGCGATGACCAATTTAGCTTGTAACTGGATTAATCTAATGATATCACAACTTACAAGGTATACTTTTTTTTTAGTACCGGAGGAAAACTAATTAATAATGTTTCAGCATCTACTTTAAAACTAATTTTACCCCATTCGACTGCCGAAGGTTATTCAGCAGCATCAACGCTTTGAAAAATAAGGTTGGAAACAAAATGTAACTGCGAATGCTATTAGTTATTTATTTTCTCTGTAAAAAATATGGCCTAATGAGGCATAGGAAATGTTACAAAAACTTCAAACTGCCAAAAATTACCATCAACAAAATTGGATTGATGGATTTCTATGACAAGACGATAGCCCCAGTAGCTACAGAATGCATAGGTTGTCTATCGATTATGATGACAGTGCATTGGAATTGTAATTCAGCAAGAAATCGTTGGATCTTAATCTTTACCATCTTTTTTTGTAACTAGATACTGATTTTTTTCTGCAGCGATTTTGCAGGAAAGTCCGAATTCCATTTGGCAACACTGAGCAACAGTGCGCACCTGACGCAGAACCTCTGCGATCAACGTCCTGGTGGACTCTGATCGCAGTCCAGCGATGAAACTCTGAGTTTTTCAATTTCCTCAAATGGGAGTTCTACATTTACCCAAATCTTAGTGAAATTCCGCAGATAGTTATAAAAGAACACAAATAAAAACTTCCTGCTTATCTCAATGTATATGGTAACAGTTAATTAGTTACGTAATTTTTAAGTATTTGGCTTGGAAAAATTTCCCAAATTGGTCTGAAAATTCCTGGAACCCCCTCAAATTCCCTAGATCTGAAGAAAATTCCCGAAGAGTAGCAGCCCTATATCACACGTCTGGTAAGGCACACAGCAGCAGTTAAGCCGCGTCTACACGATCCATCACTTCATCGATCACAAACACAAGAATCGGCAAACAAAAACACAAACACTTCGCTTTCTTGTCCCAACGGCATAAAAAACAGAAGCTACGAACACTTCAAGGTCACTAAGCGTGAATTCAGCATTCCATTACTATATTAATCGATATTCCACCCTCACATTATCGGTCAGATATTTATTGTAGTTGTAGATGTTGATTGGCGGGTAAAACTTTATATATACTGGCGAAAAGTATAGCTAAAAATTCACTCACTGGCATCCCCTCAAATGCTGGGATGCCGACGATGGAAGAGTAATTTCTAATTTTTTTATTATAATATTTTTTTAATTTCTATTACAATTCACACTGTGTACATCCCTTTCTTCCATTAAAACGTAACTCTTGCTCCATTGTAGCTTTTACTAATGAACAAAAGAAGGTACAGATGTAACTTGAGGAATATGCTACAGTTATTACTAATTGGCAACATATAGTTGCCAAATGCTTCCCGCTGTACAGAAGTTCGAATCAAATATAAACAAAATTCGCTACGCGGGTAAAATTAAATAAAAAATCATGCTTGAATTGCTAAATAATATATTTAAAACAGATACATCTATTTACAGAGCGAAATATAATTTACAAACTTTTTGTGATCGTGATCGTGCTCAAAGATTTCCAGCACTGCTGGTGATCAAAAATCACAAACTTCGAAGGCTCGCCTCGTGTGTTTGTGGATCAAAATCGTTCCGCGGCTTTAGAGCACGAATCGGTCCCACCGCTCCCCGCCAGCGCTCGCTACTCTAAACGGCAGCTGCCTGCTAAACTGCCGCTGTTCGATGTACACACTCCAATGCATTCCGTGCTTCTCAAAAACTGCCTGCCTGCCAGCTTCTCGCTGAACCGCGTATGGTGTACCAGCGCCCTTAGATCGCATGGACTAAGCTTAGTAGGAAACCACTTGCCGTGAACAGTTACGGCATCCACAGGTGAACAGTTACGGCATCCGCCGATGAACAGTTACGGCATCCACTGAAAAAATAATGATCATGATACTTAATATTACTGCAGACAGTAGCTACAATTTAAGAGGTTTTCTTTTGGTCTTAACCCTAAGCCGCCGAGTGTCAAGTTGTCTTTAGGTTTTAAAAAATGCTATTTGTACGGACAAATGATTTAGATCCGTCGCTTTAATGCTAATTTTAGGCTTTTGAATACCTGGAGTTACGAAAACGATGGTCAGCACAGGTGACCCAGCAGCACTGTTTCATTTCTTTACCCTGTCGTGTCCTGACATGGGCTCTTGCTGCTCTGTAACTCAGGACAAAAGGGAAGAAATAGGCCACATGTCTGAATTTTTTATGTTGACTACTCTTTGCACTTTTGGTTGGGCCGCAGTTGAAGGATGACGAGCGCCCTGCTTAGTTTGAAAGTATTCTTCCTTCACTACTTCGCTGATTCTTCCATGTTGCACGTTGACTACATGAAGCCCATCACATCGAGCTGTTCACTTTCATAACAGAAAATGATTGATTACCAGCATAGAATATGAGACGCTCGCGAAGCTGAAATAGATCGATTCGATTTTTTTTACTTTAAATGCCCGTCATAAACAAGCAATGACATAAAAAGAAATTCTCTGCTGAATCTTCTGAGTTGCGACTGCGGTGGTTAAGATGGAAATATATATATGTATAATCTTTTTTTATTACTTGACACCGACAAAAATGAAAATTTAAGATCTTATTATCCTCTCTGGCGCAAACTACAGACCTATTGAGGGAGACGTGCACTTCTTTATGTTTGACAAAACTTTTAACTTAGCAATAAATTAAACAGTAATTTTTTTTATCAATTTTCGCCATACAATAAAAAAATATCATATTAGACCCTTATCCAGAGCCTTTGAAATTTTTTATCAGAATATACAGGGTGGGCCATAAGTAAGGTACCCCTTTTTTAAAAAAAAATTATAACATTGAAACTAAATATGGTGAAGCGATTTAATTTTTTGCAAATGAAAGAGGAGATTTTAAAGTTTTATATTAGAGTAATGCAGCACATTTAAGTATGGAAAACAATATCCTCTAAATGACCTCCATTATTGGCCAAGCAATCGTGAGCTCTTGCAACGGTGTTGTTCATTACTTTCTCTAACGTCGCCGTTGAAATGTTGTTGATCTCCTGGCTGATGTTTCTTTTTCAGCTGCTGCAAGGTTTCGGGGCATATCAATGTTGATTCTGCCTTTTACATATCCCCAGAGAAAGAAATCGGGGCGCTTAAATCTGGAGATCGGGGTGGTCACATTATGTCGCCAAACCGAGAAATCAATCAGTTTGGGAAATTGTCTTCAGCATTTGAATTGTTGCTCCTGCTGTATGCGCTGTAGCTCCATCTTGCTGGAAAAACGTATTTTCTGTGTTGCTATCTTCTATTTCAAGCAACAGATATTCTTGAATCATCTTTCCATAGCGGTCTCAGTTAACACAAATTGCATCACCGTTAGCATTTGCAAAGCGATATGGTCCAATATTCCTCGAAGACGTGATGCCACACCATACTGCTACTTTAGCTGAGTGAAGTAGACGTTCATGAATTAGAAACACATAAAATATATTTTGCCAACAAGATGGAGCTACAGAGCATACAGTAGGAGCAACAATTCAAATGTAGCAGACGGCACTTAAACTTTATTTTAGTGCAGAATTAGAATTGAAAAATTTACTTATACTCACAGTTAACACTCATCAAAGAATAGGGGCAGAGCTGCAATGCCTGGTTATTAAATAATAACTAAAAGAAGACAAAAAGAAAAATGCGTAATAAATTTCTTCAGCAATTAAAGCGCGCAATAGACCTGCCATTGTTCATATTGTTTGCAAAACTTATTTGCATCCCAGCTACACGGCTAGCAGCGGCTACATTTATTAATGTTGTTTGGCCTCTCAATCTCGATCTGAAGGGTAAGATAAAAGAAATCATCTGTTGAGCGGAAAAGGAACAGCGGCATGCCTAGTTTCTATTACTTAACTATTGAAGATGGCTAAAATATTGCTCACTGGTAGCGTAGATACCATACTGCACCTTCTTCTCACTACGAAAGTAGTTTTTCTCTTTCAGCTCGAAATACACAAAGCAAATTTTATAACAAAAAAAGAAAAAAAAACACAGCCTTTAGTGAGACCACAACCAGGAACAACAACGAGTAAACAGAGGTTTCGTTGAAAAACTTATTTTTCCACCGAAATTTAACTACGGAGCCGGGCAGTAGTCATAGAATAAAATAGCAAAACTTAATAATGAAAGAGTAGTTACAGTTGAATATTAATGCGCAAGGCCTTAATTGGTGCGATAAGAAGTGGGGTTTCGGATTGCACCCGTGTTGCTTAATATTCGATGAATATTGATCGTGCGCACCTTAACAGTCCATTTTACGTACACTGTGTACCATTTGGGTCTTCAGATGCAGTCCAGGCGACGTTGTTCAATTCACATCAAGTGAGTTGAGACGATGCCAGCAGCAAATCATTTTCACAGTGCAGGTGACCGCTAACCGCTGGTCTACCTGGTATTCCTTTCAAATACCGCCCAGGTAAATTTTAGGATTCTATGAGTCTCGTATCAGTGGCAGTAGCTATTTATTAAACGCCTTTGCTCTCCGGATAGTGAAGCTTTGGAAAGATTTTGTTACAACTGCTTTCCCACAGTCTTCGCATTCCTTAAAATGCACAAAGTTTGAATCCTTCCAGTTCTTTTTTTTCGTCTGGCGACTATCTGTTCATTCACATTTACAGTGATACGTTCTACAATTATCCAAACAAGGGAGAATGAAGCGTTTAAGTCTTTGATGTATGGAATAAAACTGGAAGCAGCTAATTTGTTGTGATAGTCAACATCTTACATACCTTGAATTTTGGCAGTGAATATCTGTATATAGCTTCAAGTTATTCTAGGTTGTTTCCTGTACTCGGCTTCCTAAGTAGAGAAATTAGAATTCTATTCTAAGCAGTATTAATTGCTTCCGTAGAGTGAGCATCACTTATTCTTTGTAATACGAGAAAGTTCGTAAAACCCATCCATTTCAATACTTTCCAAGGGTTGTAACTCTAGCTACATGTTCTTTAAAGGTAGCATTAGCTTACATTTTCACGCTATGGTAAGTATCTTAAAACTATCCTTCTTTCCATTTTATGGTTATCACTAATGGCATATGCTGCAGACTTAACGAGCGTCTAATTTTTTCCGTATAAAGAAACCTCAAATTTCATTTCATTAAAAAATATGTTTTTCTTTACGGACCACTGACAACTGATCTCTTTGGACAGAGTGCACGTCTTACTGATTGTACAGTAGCTTGTAGTCGTGCCTTCAGTATATTGTGACGGACAGCATTGCGGCAATAAATTTTGTTCCCTAAGTGATTTCTTTTGATGTTGTAAGTTTTATGGTTCAAAGTTGGGCCAGATTTTCAACTACAAATAACAGCTTGTATATTTAATTTTACAGTTTCAACAACGATGCCAGATTTTTTACTACAAAGATATAGCTTTAAGACTTATTTTATGGTTCAATAGCGGTGCTCAATTTTCGATCAAAAGGCTAGAGCTTCTACTTGTGAGTTTAGTTTTAATGTGACTCAATTGCCGTCAAGATTTTCGACGACAGTTCATTAAAGATTCAGTCGTAATAGTGTAATAAGAAAATAATATCATAATAACTGGCTGAGATCGGCTAAATAAGTGTGTGGGAGCCTTTAATTGGTATTAATGTCACACGAACTCTCATCTCAAACTATAGCAGTGCTGGTCAATATTCTATGAACATTGATTGCGCGCGTGCGAGTTAGCTGACGGTACGCTGGAAGCGGGAGAGTTGTTAGGGGTTGAACGGGGTAGAGGCTGGTTGGCAGAATCTTTGTATCATTGATCATACGAGCAGTTCAGAGACTGTGCCACGTTAGTCTACCTTGTGACTTGATGTCGACATGTGTGATAGAGCGGGCTAGTATTGTTCACTCAGTGAGGTCTAACATAAGCTTGTCACAGTACACAGTATTTTCTATTTTTCTATTGCCGTCACCATTTTTCTAATTCTGATCTTTTTTTTTATTCTCACAGTCGGTGAAGCATCATTTTTTTTACACCATATTCTTAATACTTCTGCGCTTCCCATTCACCATTCATTGCAGGAGTTACACTGTTAGAAATGTGATCAATTGCTGATTTATTGCCTATAATAACTAAGGAGGACAAAACGACCTGTCTTTGTTCCAGCAGTGCGGGAGTGTGTTTGAAATAGTGAAGCTGTACAGTTAAATATTTAAATAATACCAAGTGAGGTTTTCTACTATGGCATCGGCTATTACTAGAATTCACTACTGAAGGAGCTGTATACAATCAACCTGTAATAAGGGGTCTTAGTTTCAGGATTCTCGCATTCGGAAATTTTCTTTATTTCCGACACCTGTTTGAGTAATTTACTGGTGCTTTACCTTTCAATCTTGCGTCAATTTGCATACCCTAATGGAAAATCGTAGGCATTTAGTAGACAGACATAGAATAACATCGGTTAATAGCCAGTGACTTTCGCACTGAACAGGAGTTACATGGTATCGAGTTTTTTCTGTTATGGATAAATAATAAAGTGTGGCTGTCTTATCAAATACTTTCCTCCAGTGGAGCAACGCCAACCTTATTTTAGTAAAGACTTTTTTGAACGATGTTTCGCACAATGTTGTTCCTACGGGAAACAGTCGCTTAGTTCGGCCCATAAATGGGAATAACTTTCTCAAGGGCGATTCCATGTGGTCCATACGAAACAATTAGACAAGAAAATAAATTTGGCTGATTGACGGCGAGACATTCGTGATTTTGAACAGAGGTTAGTAGTGGGTAATGCACCGAGACACTTGTTTTTGAGCGTAGTTTCCGGGTCCACCTACTTCGGGTTTCCTAGGCTCCGCCGACTTCCGGTTTGCGCCCCCCCCCCCAGACCCCCGCTAAACCGGTAGTGCATCGATCGGCTGTTATAAACCGGAAGCTCACGCGCGAGGGGAGCCGCGAGAGTAGCTTACCCTCAAAAACAAGTATCTCGGTGCATTAACCACCACTGAGTTCGGTGTACAGGATATGAGTTTCAAATACATACATCGTCGATGCTTAATGGCTACAAAACTCAAGACCCACAACTCTTTTTAAATTACCATCCTGAGAGTCATTCAACTTTCCAAGATGTGAAGAAAACACATTATATATCCTCGATTAAATTTACATTTAGCTAATATGTTATATCAGCCCAAATATATTTTCGCCGTTTTATGAAATAGTTCATGGCACACCGCTGATGGCTAAACGAAGACGTCACAGGAATCTCGAGGTAGAGCCGAACTGCGCTAGTTAAAAGCTTTCCGTGTTTTTTATTATTCTGTACTCTAAGTTCATGAATCAATACAACAGAATGAAATGAAACACTTTAATGACCCAGAGGGTCACGGGCAATCTAGCATACACTAATGATTGCCTGTAGCCTGGATTCCATAAGTTGCGGACATTTTGTTGATTTTTCGAATAAAAAGAGATACGCGATTCACACTAGGCTGGAAAGTACTAAACAGAAAAGAAAGCTTCACTGGAAAGCAGATTGACACTAGAGTGAAGTGACATAAAAAGCAATAGCAGGTATTGTTTCGCTAATACTTCATATTACAATTCGGTAAAATAGAAAATTGGGCCACTTGCTGACAACGGACGTTCTAGTATTGATGTTGACCACGAAATGAGCCAATATTAAAAGTCCTTAGGGGGAAAAAAAACATGACATCCCGTAATCCAAGAATTCGAATTGACTATAAACTACTAAGGGCGCGTTCGATTGGGCAGCGAAATCAAGCTTTTGAGGCTTAACTTGTCTGAATCATTAGGCAGGTGCGCTGGCTTCGTTTTGCTGATTCGAGTTTCAGTCGTTGCTTGTTAATCAGTTGAATGTGACATTTTATTGAACTTAGTCTTACAGTACTGCGTAAAATTGAGATTTCAGTCGGCCTAACGTAATCGGGCTGCTTCTAACACCAATAATACGATTCAAAGTGACGAAGCTAAAGTTCCTCTCTGCACTTCCGGGCAAGTCAACTCAAGTGAGGTTGATCTAGATCTACTTTGACGGCCTAATCGAACTTATCCTTAATTAATGGACTTTGAATTGACAAAATTCAGCATCGAACGTGCTGTTGACGAACTTACGGTAACAGCGCAACACAACTATATGACGTGCCTCCAAAATCCTCAAGATGCGTGAGCTTAGCTTGTCTTATCCCCCTGTGCCTTGTATGTGGCGGAAATCCATTGATGAAGGGATGATTCCAACCACTTACAACCATGCAGTCATATCACCTATCCCCAAAGCTGGGAATGGTATGAATCCAGTCATCTATAAACCAGTTAAAGGACACCTGGCACGAAAGTATCCCACCTTATTTTCGGCTTAATTATCAAATTAAAATCGAGCCACTTGCAGCTACTTAAACTCAAATTCGTGTAGAATCATTTTTAAGGCTTGTTTTACTCATCTGGACTAAATGAAAACACATCCCGCTGCAAAAACATCACATATTTTGCTTACCAATTTAGATTGATTTTATTGTTCTACTCAATTACACGATATCTTTTAACATAAGTGTAGACATGTTTGATTGGGCCCCAAAGTTAAGCCTTTGAGGCTTGAATTGTCTGAAACTTCAGGCAGAAGCTTTTGTTTTCTCACTTTGGCACGTGCTCAAGGTGTTAGAAAGAACGTAATTACGTTGGGCCTGCTCAAAACTGACTTTTACGGATCGAGATTGAGTTTCTGGAAGTCTGAAGAGTAACCGATTGAGGATCAACGCCTGAAACTCAATTCAACGCGTCGAACCCACCGCAACAGCTTGAGGTTTCGAACAAGGCAATCCTCGAAGGATTAATTTCGACCTCCCACCCCCAATTGCACGCGCACTATTGAAGGTCAACCTACAGGACGTTAACAGGAAGCTCTCTGTACCTGAGCGACATCGCGTGTGCGTGAGCGCTATCATGTTGGGCGGTATATCCGCTTTCACACAACTGTCCTGTACACGAAGCGCGTATCTGTAGCCCTGTTATTTGACAAGCGCAGTAGAGAAAGGCGATTGTGTTTCCCACGGTGAGGAAATATGCTGTTTAACGGAGTGTTGTGTGTATGAGTTGAGTTTTAAAGCTTAGTGACTTATTCAATTGAATGCATTGACTGTAATTTACAGAAAATTATCCTCCTATTTCAAATGAAGCATGCTTATTGAAACACTAACAAAAAAGGAACGGTTTAGCGTTAGCAGAATATCAGCAAACGAAACTCATTGAATTTTACGTGCTTGGGCAATATATGAACCCAATTCTAAATAAAAATAAGTTATTTTTTAGGGAACCCTTGACCATTGAAAATTAATTGAATAACTAATTAAATTGATTGGCAATTGAAAAACTATTAAAATCAAATTGTTCTACTCAAGGTGGTAAAGCTTGATCTGGCTAGAATTGTTGAATATTCAGTTTTTTCGTAGACAGGATCGGTCCTCCACGGACAAAAAATTAGTTACGGTGCAGTCTTGGCGTTGAACCGAGACTTGAGCCATGATCATTAACTGGCTATCATTATTACATCCATACAAAAATCTAAACATAAGTTTTTCACTCTTCAACTAGTAATTTAGTAAATATAGAAGTGTTTCGTTATTGATTTGCCAAGATATGGTGCACAGAATAATATTGAGCTTTTTCCCCTTTCAATGTTAGTCCAAGATGGTGCTCGCTTTCGAACGTAGGCGACGTCACGCAGAGTCTAAGTTTTTGGCTTTCAACGATATAAGTTGTCTCTCGCCGTTATAAGTTGGTTTCGCCATTATAGGTTGACTTTTTCCATTGCAGGTTGGATTACGCTGCTATAGGTTGGCTTAGGCCATTCCGTTCGACCCGAGGGTCATCATATTCTTTAAATGTTTCTTTGCATTTGCATGATTTCTCAGGTTTTGATGCTAGATAAATTACCTACATCATATAACTTATAAATTACCTACATCATATAACTTATAAATTACCTACATCATATAACTTATAAATTACCTACATCATATAACTTATAAATTACCTACATCATATAACTCATTATCTGCCATCTACCATAAGAATGAGCGCATCATATTAATTAAAATGTATTGCTCAGCACGCTGAAGGAATAAGATAGAAAGAAGAATCAAGAGAGATGAGAAGAATCAAAAGTACGTTATTTGTGATCCAGGTTGGTAAGTGGGTAGCAATCGGGAAGGCTTGGGGACATATATACGATCCCGAACTGGGCTGCGGGAACATGTTCGTACATGCTAAAGATGATACCGGAAATACTATCAGGCTGCGACATACAGTAAAGCCCCTCTAATGCGCACCTCAATAATCCGAACCCTTCCTAATCCGAACATCTGATTATAGTTCGAAATGCATATATACATTATATGAATATCCAAGCTTACAGACGCAATTTAGGTATGCAGAGCGCCCGTGAAGCATTTCCTTTTCAAAACTGAGGGCCGTCACAGCCGTTAGTTAAAACGGTAATTCAACTTAAGCGCGGCGTACCCTGAGGTGAAAAAGTATCATATCAGAAATAGAGCCAACAAAGAAGTAGCAACCTCATTTTACAACTAAAAAGTAATTTCCTGCATTGTGTTTTCATTATTTTCACGTCATAACTACGTCAAATTCCGCAGAACCTTCTCAATATAACTTCGTCAGTGAAGATCAGTGGGGAGCAGAGGTAACGTGATGGCAATCTAGGAAAATCCATGACTAATGGCGACGAACAGAAACATATAAGAAAGACTAGTATTTTTAATATCTAAAACACGGTGAGAGGAAGAATTTACTAGTTTATCTCAGTCTTATTCAACTCATGCCGCGCTCCGTGCCTAGGCCACGTTCTCCTATAGGCATACGCGAGAAAAGATTTTTCTTAGCAACACAGCACACTTTCAGTAAGATAGAGTTAATGTGCATCAACCATATTTATACCATGCCCGCTATTTTATTTTCCTCCTTAATTTTAATTCAAAGAAGCGAATGCATTATTTGCCGTATCTTCTATCAAAAATCTTGTGGAATATGTTGATGCAGCAGCCAGTTTGCCGACATTGGCTGTATTTACAAGCTGGCACTTTCGTCCACTGCACGAGAGCCGAAAAAGCTGAAAGTCGGCCTCCTACGACGTTTTATACTCCCGCAGCTTCTCCGAAGATGGCTACAAATGGCCGCAGATGGCTGCCAAAGGCCTTAATTGCTTTAAATGGCCGCACGTTTCCCCCACCGTATTAACAACACACTCGTCTCATCGACACCAACTGACCATTATAGCTGAAGTCATCCAAGTGGGCAGGGCTGCAGTTAACCGCTGTTCAATGAATTTCTACATATACTTACTGAACGGCAAAAGCTCAAAGCGAGCGTAACCTGAACCTCAACTTCGCTATGGTAATGGGCTTTGTGGTCCGTCTATTCTATGTAATCCATTCCAATTCAATCTAATTATTTTTTCAGACGTAACTTTAGGGTTCTTGTCCTTCATTATCAACCTAAGGTTTTGTTAGTAACGTGCGTACTGAACTTCGGAGCCCAGTACAGGATGAGGCTTACCTGAATTGGGCTAGAATTGTTTAAGTTAGTCAAGGCTAAATAAATCAGGTTATTTTAGCATAAGTTCGGTTCTAGAATAAGTGTCTTACCTGACTAAGAGCGCCCAAAGTATACCTGAATAATTGGTACGCCACGTACGGTATCGACTCTGAATTTAAACCAGTCTGCCTCCAGCCTTCTCATGTGCGAGTGAAAGAACTAAAGGACAGCATAAAAACTTCCATTCACAATGTTTGAACGGGACGGTGGTGTAAGAAAGTGTTGCCTTCAATGCTTCTTTTTGCTTATCGGAGTGTCTGCAATGACTCTTTACAGATTCAGGTGAGTTGTTTCTTTTATGACTATTGTACTCAAAGTTATCAGAGAGGTTGTCAACTTCAGTGAGACAGTAGAACTTGTGTTATTATAATTTGTTTAATCACGCCCAGTTCAGACTACGTATCATTTCATTCATTAGGTAGAGAATAACAGAACTTAGCATGACGAACATTTTGTAGCCTGCAGTCGCGTAACTCTAGCTTTTATTTTCATATAATTATCTGAATATTACCATAATTTTCAAAATTCAATTTTAAGGAGAAAAATGTAGTCCATCGTTTTAATCACTGAAGCTCATGAAAGAAAAAGAATGCAAGTTCTAACATCATGCAATACACATTCAAACTAAAGATGAAGAGATATGTTTTATCTACGAGTCCCACTCAGACTCTTTTTACGTTCAACATATGAGCATAGGGACCATATATAGTAGTTACTCGGTTCACATATAAATACATATTCCTAAAATTTTCGTTTGCTTATAAATACACAGTGACGCCTGTTTAATTGAGGAAAAGGTTTCTCAAACGGTTTCATTCCCAAGATGATTGCTGAGAATGATTTTGCTATGTATAGTCTTAGATCATGAGACATAGTACTATACGTAGATACTGGACACTCAGAATACGATCACTTATGATATGTTCTTTAGCTAATAGTTTACTTGTGTATATTCAAATGATCTGAAATTGAATTTCTTCTCCTTTCGTTTCTCACAGCCAGAGCCTGGGAGATCCTTCACTAGCTATAGGTAAGTATGGAACCATTTGCCATCTGGATACGAAAGTGAGATTGCCGTAGAGTTTCATATCTGGATTTCACAAGTCTTTCATGAACTAGCGAACTAGAGGATGACTGCTGGCATTACTAGGCTGATAGTGTAAAAAGTTATATTCTAGTTCATAAGAGAAATCTGTAATAGATTCCTCTCCGAAGTTCTCGGTGCGGAGACAGTCAATGCGTTTAAAAATTGTCTAGACAAACATTGAAAGCAGCACCTTCCACAGATATGAACACCTCTTCTATGAGTGACAAACTCTTAATGGTCAAAAGCTTCAGATCTGCAGCAGTTAATCGTACTTACACTATCATTTCCTTCGCTGAGTTTATTCCTTTATTTGTTTCTTCTTTGGAACTTTCAATAATTCTCACACATGGCAAAAGCTCATAGAGGGCATCCGGAACGTAAGTCCCAGCTGGTCTCTGGAATTGGACCTGAAAGTCTGTCTACTGCCAGTTATCTTATCTAAATACCCTGAAGATCGAACGCACTTTAATAACCACAAGCCGCTGCAGGCCACTTTGTTAGTCAAATTAGATTAAATTCGATTAAGAAGGCAAAGTCTGGAATATAGATACACATCTTACTGGTGGAAATATATTTTATGTGAATGTTCAACTTTATAGATCTACAGTATGTTGTCTAACTAGTGCCGCGCCTGTGATGTGCTCTAAATGTCTCGAGTTCAAGAGCAAACTCACAGGATACACTGCATGTTAATATTTTTCTTCCCTTCCAGACAAAGCCAAGCGCTTCAACTATTTACCCACTATCCCAGATCACCCACCCTTCCAGCGCAATATGAGTAACAAAACTGTTTCCTATCCTTGGGTAAATGACTCAGAGTGTAAAAAGTAAGTAATTTTTCATTTTTTTAGACTCCTATGACGTTCTACTTTCTAACGTGGTTGTTATATGCCAGCACGTTTCTTTTTGTAAGCTAAATTACGATACTTAGGTGAAGTGCCATTTATGTTATGCTGGTTATTTCATTTTTATGCAAACACGTACCTCAATGTATGCTAATTTACAAAACTGAAATTGCAGTTCGCTTTTATTAATATGCTTGTTTGATTTCCATGAAAGTTAATTATCTTGTAGTAAAAGAATTGGGGCGATAAATTTCATTCTTTTTTCCCATTTGTTTTATTTTTATAAAACAAATTATTTCGTTAGAGGGTAAATTACAAAATTCACATAAATTTCTATTTTTCAATCTGGATTTTTCATTTTCGCATCGGTTGCCGTATAGGTACAGTATGATAAAATTGCTAAATTAAATGATTTTTTTTATTTTAGGCAGGATACTTCATTCCATTGAACGTAATAGTGTCGTAATAGGTAATTAAAATTCCTCTACGTCCTCGTGTAGCGAAATTGCACCAAAGTTTACCAATGATATCCCTCTACTTTTAGAAGCACAAAAATAAAACGATATGTAATTTGATCAAGTTTTTACATTTAAACAACAGCGAAAGTAAATCTTTATCTGTCGACGATGCTATGATGTTTATGAACGAGTAAAGATTCAAAATGTTTCCCATTACTAAGTTAATAATATAGAATAAGAATGTAATAAATAACCCGAGTATGTATAAATATTTTATACAGAGCTCTCAAAAGTAAGATACTGAAAAATATAAAATAAGCTCAGAGACCAACAAACGGACTAACAGATCACTAGAAAAAATTGGTCATTTGCTCTTCATAACATCCCTGATAATTCATTCAAACTTCATAAAGAACGGTCAATAACTTTTTTGAGCTATGTTGTAATAAAAGCACTACACAACAAACAGTTGAACGGATTTTCAGTATTAATGAATTATCGGTTCCTCCTAACATGTCTATCAACTGTTCATTTGGTAAAGATTGCTTTTTATCAATTATTGAGTTATATTGGGGACAATTAGAAAGACAGACGGACGAGATAAAACCTACTTAGCGGAGGTACATAATTCCACTCTTTGTGTCATTTCCTTGAGTATGCGGCAGCATAACCAAAAACGTTATGCAGGGATCTTTATGAAATTTGCAGGAATTGTGAAGAAAGTTAAAAGACATAAATGGCCTAATCATGGAGATAATTGGTTCGTCCGTCTGTGTGTTTAACTAATGTTTGGCATTATGTTGGGGATTCTGTGCAGGATACGTTTGTCTGTTTGTTATAACTCAAAAAGTTAGCAATGGATTTTCAAAAAAATTTTAGGAACTGTTTTTAATGTCAAGAGGCACAAATGACCAAATTTTGTTGATGATGAAAAAAAGATCTTTGTTTTAGGACGAATTTGAATTTTTGTTTATATTGCCTTGCTTGGCGAAGGTATGGGCTCACAGAATGCTCTAGTTTAATAGCAAATACAGTATATTGAGCCAACTGGAAAAAATGAGGATAAAGCATGTTCCTCTAGACGCTACAATAACAAGATGTGCTTAATGTTGTGAATATTAACTTTGCAGATAGTCGGTATTAAGACAAATTACATGCACTACTTGAGTTCCTGGCGCGAATCCTGGCGCATTAACCGATTTCTTATTTTATAATAGAATATTCTCTAGGCAATGAGCTTTTTATACTATTGCGAGACATTCATTTCTAGTTATAGGTAGAGATTGAGTGTCAACAAAGCCATTGATTTTGTGCTCCAGTGGCGGCAGTGCTTGTCAAAACTTGATGTACTAATCATCTTCTAAGAGTGTAATTATCCCTCCTAAGCGTTGAACAATTTTAAACAATTTCCACGTTAACGGAACGCTCATTAATATTTAATACCACAGCTTTGGCTGAAGTGAGATACCCTTCTGTATTGTATTTGGAAATAGACTTGTCCTTTTAGGCACAGTTTTTTTCAAGTGAAATATTTTTCCTTAGGTACGATGTCCGGCTGGGGGTGAACATCCCTCCCATGTACCTCATCTCCTATCCCCGATCAGGCAACACGTGGACCAGGTACCTCGTGGAGGGAGCGACGGGCATCTTCACTGGATCTGTATACGCTAATGATATACTCTTAAAGTTAGGTGGGTACCAAATTTGCCAGTGGCCTAGGGAAATAGTGGGTACCGTCTTCTCTACCACTGTACCCTTCAAACTTGGTTCGTCCAATGTACAGTACACTGTCATTGGTACCTACAATCTTTCAAGCTATTGTTGGGTACCATTGACGGCCAGTGGTATCCAAAAGCTAGGTCTACAAAACACTGTAGAACTGTACCGAGGGTAGTCAGTGGTCACCACATACTTTGGCACTTACCATACATGCACTACCCGTGTCATTCACAAATTGTAATTGATCTGCTCACGCTCAGAATTATTTTGCTAGCATATCCTTGAATAAAGCAATACACGACATAAAAAGCTAATGGATGTGAAATTTCACAAAGTATTTTTGCTGTGCGGTCATTCTTCATCGGAAAATAAATGTACAGTACAGTGTTCCCACTCTGTCAAAGATGAGAGAGGAATTTCGCTCCGTTGCTCTCTGTATTAACTGGTTTCGGTGGTAGTCATTACAGCTGTCTCAAACAGAACCTATTCTACGCTATCCTAACCGGTCCTCGTTCTTAAACGTACCTCGTCTAACACTGTTCTAATTTAACGTGCCTCACCAAACCCTATCATAACTAGCCTAACATACCTAACCTAACCAACCTTATCTAACCTAACATATCTAACCTACCCGATAGTCTACAGTAGAATCGCTGCCGAAGTGTCTGTAAGCATATTTTCCCGCTTGCGACCTCCTATCATAGAGACCCTCCATTTAATTCTTCAACGCCCAAATTTCTTCATATCATATTCCTGCAGTGCGTGGCACAACACAAATAAATATAATATCATAAGCTCATTCTAGCAGTAGATACAATAGTATTCACAATTTAACAACAAAGTATTCTTCAATTTTTTCTAAACAGAATTTTCTTCACATAAAGGTAAATACCTCTTCTGGATGATTCTGCACAAAATGATTCTAAATTTTTCAGGGTACTTGGGAGAGAAGCAGAAACGAACTTCCAAGACGACGCTCCTCATCANAACAAAAGTATTCTTCCATTTTTTTCTAAACAGAATTTTCTTCACATAAAGGTAAATACCTCTTCTGGATGATTCTGCACAAAATGATTCTAAATTTTTCAGGGTACTTGGGAGAGAAGCAGAAACGAACTTCCAAGACGACTCTCCTCATCAAAGATCATCTCTTCAAAAAAGGGAAACTTCGACCTAATGTTTCAGTTGTTCTTCTCATCCGTAACCCTAGAGAGTAAGTGTTATGCAATTTAGCATAAGAAGCGCGTTAACTGTAGAGGCCTAGCTGAAGTCTACAGCCCTGGGAATAGCGTAACCTTAAGGCTCTATTACACGGGCGGGCAATGCCTGGCGAACAGCGGGTAGAATCTCGGGGAACGTGCCCGCCGAACATTGAGGTGCTATTAGACGAGACGGTGAAATCTCAAGGTCACGTCGGTCGGGCAGCTCTAAGTTACATACTTTTCATCAGAATATGATTAAACTGTGAGCAAAATCTACAAGTTTTGAAGTGAAATGACTACTACAACTAGCTTAAAATAATTTTGCAACAATTTGAAAGGCTTTAAAACGAACAAATAGAATGTTCGCCTCATAATGCCCGCTGTTCAGGAGGCAAAGTTCGAGCAGTGATCAAACCTCTGGCAGCGGCGAACGTCTGCCGGGCAGCGGACAGAACGGGCTGCCCGCCGATCAATTCTTCCTGTTCGCCTAGCAAGTTTCTCCCGTGTAATCGGGGCTTCACGCGATAGCAGTCTGCCAGGCACTGAGCCCAAGGAGCATCAAAGCTCCTTGACTGAGCCCGGGCAGACATTGCGGAAACACGGAAGAGCCCGTAGCATTAATGGCTCAACAAGAAATGTATGAAAGACACTCAGTCTCCAATCATTGATATAGGGTGACGACCCGGAAAGTCACACGCCGATATTTTAGAAGACTGAAAAAGATCAATAAATATAAGCTATTACATTTTCTACCAGTGAAATATGGACCATGCTATACACAAAATGTCTGTCTTCACTTTCTTTTAAAGTAAAAACACACTCTTCTCAGAACTGTGGTGGCTTCCATGCGAGGAATTCATCTTTGTAGGTGCTAATGCTAATGCTAATAAGATTATTAGTATTTCAATAATTGAAATTTTTACCACTAAGCTTTTTGTCAAAGACCTAAATAAGTGGAAACCGGGGTCGGGGGAAGCAGCAACACCTGGTAAATATAGAAGGTGTTTTAACACATCCTAGTCAAGCTAAACCAATTCTTGTCAAGCTTCCACGAATAGTCTTGTCATGCAGTCTCCTGATATGAACACAATACCTTTCCTCTTGAATTGCTGCCTTTAACTCGTCCAGTTGTAAGCACAATATCTCAGAGAAAATGATTAATTGCCTGGTTACCTGGGAGCGCCTCATAGTACAGAATTCTTTTCCAGTTTCAACAGATACAAAGCAAAACTTTTTTCGGGTAAAGGCCCGCTTTTGGGGTGGCTAAGGCGGGTAGCTAATTCTTTAACCGGTTTAGGTAACGTGTCTGGCTGGGCCACTGCTCTCATCAACCAATTTTTACCTCCCCCAAGGGGGTTATGTTTTCCTCGTGTTTGTGTGTATGTCTGTTTATACCTTTGTCTGTCTGTCACTAAGATAACTCAAAAAGCTTTGAACCGATTTAGACGAAATTTGCAGGGATTGTTAGGCATGTTAGGAGAAACAGATGATTAACTTTTGATTAAGATCCGTTCATCCGTTTGTGTGTTTGTTTGTCTGCCTCATTTTTCTCAATACCATAACTCAAAAAGTTATTGACGGATTTTTATGAAATTCACATGAATTGTTAGGTATATAACGAAGAGTAAATGATCAAATCTGGGTAATGATCCCTTTGTTCGTTCGTTTGTCACTGTTTTTAATTCTATGCTTCTTAGCACAATAAATCAAAAATAATAAATGGATCTTTATGAAAATTTATAGGGGTGTTTAGTAGTGTTAGGAGACATAAATGATCAAATTTTGGTGTAGTTTGATTTGTTCGTTTGTATGTTTGATGCATGTTTGTCATAATGTTTGTTATCAGCATAACTCAAAAAGTTATGAACGGATCTACAAGAAAATTGCACAAGCTGTTATTACTATCAAAAGGTACAAATGATTAGATTTTGAAGTTAATACAATAAACATCACGCCAATTTGAATTTTTTACTACCGTTGCCTCGCTTGGCGGAGGTATGCGCTCTGAGAGTGCTCTAGTTTGCATTATTTTTGATGTGTGCTTTGGGCCGTTGTTTTGTTGAGAGCCCCAATCACCCTTAAATTGGGAGGAATGGAGGTTAACTTTCAAAGTGGTAGATTACAGTGCAAGTACGCCCGTGATTGGCTGAAATATTTTTTATCAACATGAAAGTAGGTCATATTGAGATGTATGTCAATGACAGTGCTACTATATCTCTATACATATTTGGTATAGAGAGGTACTGAATGCCTTTGCATTGGCACTTTCGATATTTTTCTCAATAAATAATTTAAATTTCAATGCTTTTAGTATCCTTTGGAAGACTTACTATTTGCTTTGAAGTGGATAATTCTTGTCCATTTGATCCACTATTATTGATTAGAATTTTTGAGATTTTCACAATAATTCCATGTATTGAATGCTTTTTGGTGTTACTGTATATACAGTATACAATAGAGTAACCATATGTACTGTAGTACAGAATAACACGTAATTATTTTTTGCAGTTCTTTCCTGTCCTACTTCGTGTTCAAGAAGTCGTACAAGGATCAACAAGAACATATGCTGTACAAAGGTTCCGCTGGCATGTTTCAACATCCAGGTAATTCTGGTGTGCTAGCAATTATTATTTTCTTTATTTCTGAAGCTAGTAGTTGATATTCATTGAAATTTGCAGTAGTCATTTGTAAAAAGTGAAGTGACTCCTAGATGTTTTTTTTTATCAGAAATTGAATATTTTTTGCAATTAGATCTAAATTTTCTAAATGGTGTGGAGCTTTAATGTACCATTTGGTAGATAAGATACCAGCATTAACAGAAATAATAAAAAAGCTTCAGTAAAAGCTTATTTTACAACGAATAAATTTGCTGAGATATGGGATATCTTTGTGGATATACATGGCATCCAGTATTCTCAAGTCATTGTTAGAGCAGTGATCGAGAATTTTGAAATTATTATCAGTTATGTTATGTCATGTCCTGAAAGTTCAAAATTATCATAAATTTTACTATTAATATTTGCCAATCTTTGACCTGAGCTAAAAGAAATATCTTTATGTCAACAAATCCTAACTGTGTGGTCGGTGCTCTGACCACTCAGCCACCGAGGCAAAAATGTTGCATGATATTCAAAGTTCCCACGCTGATCATGACGCCCAGTACAATAATTTATTTAAATTTAAATACTATGATTTATTCATCCGCACAAAACAATGAGTGGGCAAGGCGTAAATAACTGTGGGTAAATGTGGTGGCCTTGACGAAGTATACAGTTTTCACACTTTCATAAACTGTAAATTTGCTGCCATTCGTCCATTGTTAGAGAATTTATTTGCATCACTGAAGGTACTGCAAGCCACTTCTAATCAATGAAAAAAGGTTGATACGAATAAAATTAATTGCCTGACTATGGGGAGCGTTCGATTGGGCAGTGAATTTAGACCTTTGAGACTGGACTTTTCTGAATCTTCAGACAATTTCCTTAGCTTTGACTTGTTGATTCAAGTTTTAATCGTTGATTCTTCATCAGATACCCGTTAGGCTCCATGACCTTTGTCTTATTCCATAAATTGGATATTTTATTCGGCTCAACATACATAATCGGGCTGTTTCTAGCACATGCAACACGATACAAAGGGACGAAACTAAAATTCCCGTGTGCATTTCCCATCAAGTCAAGTCAAGTGGGTAAAGATCAGATCGACTTTGACTATCCAGTCAAGCGTCCTCTAACGATGGTCAGCTGTGGCGCATAGTCTTATACATTCCCATGCTTGCCAGCATTTAGACTTGCCACTGAACGCAACCTCTTCAACGATAGACCGCTCCGTGGCGAAAGACCATCCGCAGCAAGGGGGGGGGGGGAGAGTTACAGATTCAACGCCGTCATTCTGATGGCCAGCTAAGTCTCTATTTTTTGCATTTTTTGCAGTTCAGTCAACCCACCTGACCGCCTTCTGCCTCTTTCTGGGTGGATTGACAAACAGACATGCAACCGAACCGTAAATGAAGCGGTATCACCTCTCTTCGCTTATGGGTGATAATAAAGCTCCCATTGATGCTATTCGATCCAAGAGAAAAGTCTTAAGTTACGATTAAAACCTCGAAGGCTGAAGTTTCCTGCTCATTTTCATAACTTTGCTTTATATTTCTTGCCGTGTGCCTTTTTTCATGGGGCTGATTTATGAAAAACGACAGAGTCGCGAAAGATAGAGCAAAAATCACATTAAGTTCATAGATAAGTAAATAATAACTTTAGAGCAGAGTTAAGATTTTAGAACATTATAAGCATATAAATAATTAGAGATTTTCGTTTCATTGACGGAAATGAGTAGGAAATTGACTATTCCGCTAAAGTTAATTTAATAATTGTCCTGCTTGACACGGCAATCGTAAAGCAGGCTACAGCCGAGTATTATCCGTCCAACAGTCGTTATAAAGAAGTTGTTTTACGGAACCTCCGACTGTAGTGCATGGCAACTCTTTGCGACTGTGTGCGGCTGTAAGCTACCATGTTCCGACATAGAATAATTTAATACGTTTGAGAATTGTGCAACTATTATTGCACCTAAAAAATCTATTGAAGTGTAGTTGTTGAATATTTTCCTCTTCACGCTAAAATGCTGTAACTGTTCGATTTGCAGTAAGATATTTTTGCATTTCAAATTTGTTATGAATGTATTATACAAAGCACTAGAGTGCAAACTGGGGTTTACATGTTCAAATATTCCACATCATGGTCCCTGGCATAGCAGAGGGCACTTTTACACAACTAAGAAAGATGTCCAAGAAGAGCGAAGTTAAAATTTCACAAAAATGAGAAATAGGACTAGTCGTATTTAAAAGCAAATTAATGGCTGGCCATTTCCCAGCTTGAGCCAAATGCTATGTAGGAAAGTATAAACACTGTCAGGTCAAAATTTTACATTTTTGCTTGTCCGGCCACTTATTCCTGACATTGTTTCTATTTCTTGTGCAGAATTTGCAAGATCGCTGAAGCTCATGCTAGACAGCTGGGAACACGTGAGTCAGTTTCTCTATAGAAAATCGTGTGTTTTTGAACAGAATCAAGGAAAATGTAGAACATTTATGCTAGTTTAAATACTTACCCAGTCGAATAGTTCAGGAGATTTTCCGATAGTATCCGATGGCCCATATAAACATCGAATAATTGCATAAGATTTTCTGATAGGTTATTATTTGCAAGAAATTTATGTTTGCGTAGGACCAGCAATTAGTTTACTCATTACAGTTCGAGTAGCGAAGCGACAACGAGGCTGTATCGGCAACAGTGTGATGCGTTTGTGTTCCTGCATTCAGTGTTACTGAAAACTCAGTAACAGTGTATTTCAGAGTTTTATCCCGTAACGTTGTGCTATTCTGGGGGAAATGTGTTTCCGTGAGCATTCGAGCTTAATGCCTCATACACCCAAAATTTTTTACGTAAACGAGGGCATTTTAATCCAGGTAAAAATGCACTACACACCAATATACTCAATAGATAACACTCTAACTGCGACGTGTGCAGAATATGTTCGCTCCCATAAAAGTAATTTTGTATCAAACAACATAAGAAACACCGTCGTGTGTTTACTTGTTTATATGTTTATATATTTGTATGTTTCGTGTCCCCCTCTTAACAAAATAAATAGGCGAAAAATAGGCCAGGTTGCATATTTCATAATTAGGTGCGCGTATCCATGGAGATCCATGACCAGTTTGTAGAAGATGTGGAAAGTGGGATCCTTATTCCTTTATCGCATTCGCACTTCTTACTTAAAATACTTCTTGAAATCTAAGCATTAACGATATTCAGCTACTTTCAGCGTGGCCATGCAGCCTTTTTTATAACTTTCTCCATACATCAAACCATATGTGTGTTCTCAGTTTACCAAGTACAAATTCAGAAGCTAATCAACGAAGGGCGAAGTGATAATTTTTTCCCAAGCAGTAGACTTTATTTATCTCAGCTTGCTGACTTCCTTTTGATGTAGCAGATTTCGCTTCAACACAAATTTTTCGATGTACCGAAGGCTTGTTCGGTATCATGGATACGCTTCGGGGAATTTATGTAAATTTACTGAGGCGTTGCTGCTTACTAAGGTAAGATTTTTTCCGCATGTGACCTATGGTGGGAGACGCTTGTGCTTCTTACATGAATTGAAAGACAGATTTTATCTCTTATTACTCCGCCAAGGAGGTTATGTTTTCGTCGTGTTTGTCTGTCTGGCTGTTTGTCTCTCTGTCTGTCTGTCTGTCTGTCACCAAGATAACTCAAAAAGTTATGAACCGATTTGGATGAAATTTGCAGGTATTGTTAGGTATGTTAGGAGAAACAGATGATTAACTTTTGGTGATGATATGTCCATCCGTTTGTTTGTTTGTCTGCCTCATATTTCTCGACGCTATAACTCAAAAAGTTATGGATGGATTTTAATGAAATTAACATGAGTTTTCAGGTATTCAACAAAAAGTAAATGACCAAATTTTGGTAATGATTCGCTTGTTCGTTCGTTCGTTTGTCACTGTTTTTAATTTTATGCTTGTTTGCACAGTAACTCAAAAAATAATGAATGGATTTTTGAGAAATTGATAGGAGTTGTTAGTAATGTTAAAAGACATAAATGATCAAATTTTCGTGAAGGTCGGTTTGTTCGTTTGCATGTTTGACTCATGTTTGTCATAACGTTTGTTAACAGTATAACTCAAAAAGTTTTGAACGGATCTTCAAGAAAATTAAACAAGCTGTTAATAATATAGAAAGGCACAAATGATGAGATTTTGGAGTTTCTAAAAAGAAAATTATGGTTTCAGAGCCAATTTGAATTTTTTGCTACCGTTGCTTCACTTGGCGGAGGTATGCTCTCTCAGAGTGCTCTAGTTACAATTTGATTCGGCTGTTATAGCGCATGTTTCAAACCCATATTTGTGACAATAGCACATGGGTCGTCTCAAATTCTTCACTGTCATTTTTAACAGCGCGGGCCCTCTAGTAATGTCATATTTACAGTACTCGCAGCACCCGTGGAACTTTCACGGTCTGGCAAGGCGCTTCCGATCGATGACGGTAATTCCCCCATCAACTTCACAAACAACACCGAGGTTCGATGTATGATATCTTACCACCAGCCTTCCTTCAGATATTATTTACTGAAGCTGCCCCTGTCTAAGTGAACCAGTGGAATATTTTTATAAGTTGCTCGGTCTAACTGGACCCGTGGAATTCCCTTGGCAGTAAACCACACTACAGGTTCCCAAAGATGTATACTTTAAATTTCAGGCTCACAAATATATTCAAAAAGACCTGGCCTGTGGCAGAGAGATTACTGACACCCGCAGTGTCGTAGATACGTCAGCTTCCCAAAGTTATAAAATCTCGAAATTTCTTCCATCTATTAGTGATGAAGAGGGCGACATAAAGGTTCGTAGGTAGGTACGTACAGCAGGTAGGTACTACCTTATTAATATATAGCCTAGCGGCTCCAGTGGAAAATCCACGGCTAGTGAATGTTTTCACTTACCTTATTTACCTGAAGTAGAGCTCATTTCTAACCCACCCGGTCTGAACAAACATCCGCCGCTTAACCCAGTCTATCGTTAAGCAGCCCGT
Organism: Parhyale hawaiensis; assembly: GCA_001587735.2. Taxonomy (NCBI): domain Eukaryota; kingdom Metazoa; phylum Arthropoda; class Malacostraca; order Amphipoda; family Hyalidae; genus Parhyale; species Parhyale hawaiensis. The sequence goes on along the minus strand of LQNS02277997.1, from coordinate 8,378,512 downwards.
CTACCTACCATCTCGTCTAATCCTTCCCAGTGTTTCCATTCCACAACCGTATCACGCATTAGTTCTGTCAGTAAAGAATTCACTTCAGTGACTTGATAAAGACATAGGAATACGACGGTACATCTTGCAATGTTCTATGTATTTGCACACCTTGTCTCAGCTCTGTTTCCTAAAGTTTACAGATATAATTTAGCCCTCCATAAGGTTGCACATTTCAATTTTTGGTCGGTGTATCAGAATTTTTATTTTTCGAAAACCATGGATATTATCAGTATCCCATGTTTTTCTGTTTTGTTTAATGCGATAGCTGTATAGTAAACGAAAACAGATTTAATTAATTTCTTCACTTTCACATCGCACTGTCGTGGCGGATGCTTTCCCGGCAGCGCATTCGCTTAAAAAAACCTTCAGAGCATAAATGCCGAACTCTACCCGCTCTGCTTACCCGTGTCGTATCCTGGCTACGCAAATGGCCATTTTAGAAATGTCATTCGCTCCCAGTAAAGGGAATAGAAGATTGTAGGAAAAAATGAAAAGCTGTAGGTAAATACAGTATGGGTGAAATGATTCACGTCTGAAGTCAAATCTGTGTTTATTTAATGAATTAAAGGACATCTTGAAGATCTTAGTTTTTATTGACCCAAGCTTTCGTTTTACTCAACGCAAAATGTTTTCAAGGGTGAAAAGCAAGAATGCGAGAGGATATATGCACCAAGGAGCTTCAATAGAAGCTCCTTGATATGCACCTAGCAGTCGTATCCTATATACATACGTAACAAAAGTGCAATTTACATATGATGTAATAAACAATACTCTAGTCGCTGAGATTCACATGCCTTTCAACATAAAAAATGAAAAGCTTTACTCTGAGGAGCGCAGTACAACATGAACAAGAGAATTGTCTAACAACAGAGAAATACACATCTGAGAGCTCATCGTATCTATTCATTAAACAACGATGGTCCAAGACGTCCACTGTTCCAGGAAATAACAAGTCAAATCTGTAATTTCCTTGTATCTATTACTGAAGAGCGTGACACAAAATATAGGTACTAACGTATTAAAATATGGATCATGCAGTACAAAAAGTTCATCTAGGCACTTAAGAGAATGCTGACGAATTTGTTGATTGTGACAGGTTTTAGGGTCATAACCTTTATTTTCCATTATTCAAGTAGCTAAAATCAAGTGTGATATTGACAGTTTTTAAGGAACATGATACACAAGTAAATGACTGTCCATTACATATATCGAAATTGCAAGAAAAGTGCAAAAATATATTCACTTGAAGTGAAAATAAAATAACTACATGCACTCGAGTTAAACAATAACATTCAGCTTCGTCTTCTTGCCATTAAAAAAAAAAATATATATATATAGATACGTACCGTCGTACCCACTCACAGTCACTATCGCATGCAAACAGTTGGCACGTGTCAGACGTCAGAGAGACCGACTGTTCTAGGACAAAAGCAGAGGAATTTTAAAAATACACGGATCGTTTGTTACTTTCTCCTGGCCAAAATTTATGAATTACTTTGATGGTAAGAGGCATTTCAAGTTTACAGCAGAGCATTTGTGAACACAAACGTATGCCCGATGAGTACCTTGCACATTTCGAAATGCTATCAGCAATGAATCTGTGAACTTCAAAAACTTATTGGACTGACAATCAATGTCCAACGCAAGCCAGCTCCAAGCGGTTACAGGCAGTGAGGAGTAAACTGGCTACGAGCCCATTTGCTGACCGTAGATGCAGAAACACGTCGGTGCCTAATGGGTAGAGGTGCATAACGTCAACTGGACTTGGTCAGAAAACCACCAGAGTATACTTAAAACAGCTATTCCTACAAATTTTCTGCTTAACCACATCATGTACTGCCGTTGACCTCAATCTTATACTATAATATGAGAGCTGTCTGCCAGTCCGTCCGTCCGTCCATCCGTCTGTCCGAAGCCTTATTTTCCCCTATCTAATATTGAAGAAAAATATTCCAAGGCACCTAATTTTTTTTGCCAAACCGTACCCAGGATACGTGCCCGGGAATTCCCGCGGCTGTGAAGGCCTGGTCACGGGCCTTTGTGAACTTGGTTGCTTTTGTGCCCTTGGTGGACAATGTGGACTTGGTGAAGTTCGTGGACTTTGTGGACTTTGTGGACTTGGTGGACTTTGCGCACTTTGTGGACTTGGTGGACTTTGTGGACTTGGTGGACTTGGTGGACTTAGTGGGCTTGGTGAATGTAGAAGTATTGTATAATTTTTCGATGGGATGATAAGATGTTTTCAAATACATATTCTTACGACTTATTCAACAAAAGGGTTGCGTTTGGTGCACCAGTATTATATAAAGGTCACTAGCACAATATTAACTCTAGATAACCTTGAAAGGTTTGAATTGTATTTATTACAAAAACAAGAAAAAAATTGTCATTAAAATATTTATTTGCGTTCTAAAAATCTGTCGCCTGTAAACCACAATAATTTAAATTTGCCATGATATCACCCCTTTCAACATTAGCATGCGGCATGGGTTTCCTGTAACTGTATTTGACTTAAGTATTTGATGAGCTTGAAACATATTGATAGTACATACCAGGAGAACCTAATGAGGAAATAACACTTTTCTTTCTAAATGACATACGGAATCTTGCATCTCTAACGAAATTAAAGACGTGTTAATTATTTATAGTGAAGTAGGTTATGTGTTACGTGACTCGATATGGATATATTGCGTATTTACAGTATACCCAGCGTACATATACTGTATATATGCAATAAATCTATTATTTTCTATTATATAATGCATATGTCAACTTTTATATAGGTATATGTATGGTTGTGTGTAAGAATCCAAGATCATAATATTATATAACTAAGTTTCTGAGGTTATTTTACATTTTGGAACGTTTAGACCTGCAAGAACTTAGTTTCAATAAAATATATATATATATAGGCATATATATCCCTCAGGTGGTGGAGAACAGCTTACAAGATAACAAGCGGAAGGTGTTGGTGCTTCTCTACGAAGATATTAAGGCGAACCCAATGGAAGCAGTCAGAAAAATCCTGTGGTTTCTGAGGATCCCCGAGGACGAGGGAAGGATGCGCTGTCTTGCCAAACACGCCGAGGGTAAAGTCAACCGAGGGCAACCTAAGGTAACACAAATTTTCTAACAGAGATCAAAATTAAGTATTTTTTCATCTGCTTAAAAAGTTCAACAAACGGTTAACTTCTGTAGAGTTCCAGTTACATACAGTACATAGAATAATTACCGTGGAAATTCAGTATTGGTCAAACTTGATTAACACAGTTACATTTGCTGACTGCTGTGCCGTTATAGTTGCTGTCAATTATGCCGTTATATTTACTAAATACTATTCTGCTAGATTTGTCGATTGTTATAATTTTAGCTTTTCCAACTGTTTTGGGCTACATTTTTTAACTCCTAATCTGTTATCGTTATTGACTGTTAAAGTATTATATTTCTTGCACCGAAAATAATTATTTATTTTGTTCAGGAAATTTTTTTTTTGCTCTGTTTCAGCCGTTTTGTTAATTGTTTTCTATTGCAGTGCTTAGAGAGCTTTAACCATAGTTTCAGTATTTTTATTTTTGGTTGCATATTAATTACTTCTTTTTTCTTCTGTGCCTAATTATTTCATTTTATATTTTTTATCTTAACACTACAGTTATATCATTTATAATACCTGGTCTTATTTTGTCTTGTATTTTTCCCTTATTGTGCCTTCACTGACCTCATAATACAGAGAATGGTTATGGTTGTGTGGGTGCGGGGGCTGTTGGAAATGCCGGAAAATCTACCCTACCTTTCTTTCAGTTTTGTAACATCAACGATATCATTTATTTACTTCGCTGTCCCAGAAAGACAGTTCAAGTAGTACCAGAAAATCACTGAAACTTATAACAAAGCAAAAATGTAAAATGCAATCTATACTATAATAAGAGAGCTGTCTGTCAGTCCGTCGGTCCGTCCGTCTGTCCGAAGCCTTATTTTTCCCCTATCTAATACTGAAGAAAAATATTCCAAGGCACCTAATTTTTTTTTGCTAGACCGTATCCAGGATACGTGCCCGGGAATTCCCG
>LQNS02277997.1:8340853-8373016 GCA_001587735.2 Parhyale hawaiensis | reverse complement strand
GCTCCGCATCTATTTTCTTCATTTCAGTACAACCCATACACCAAAGAACAAAGACGCATCATTGCCGAGGGGGTCCACAGGGTATCGCTGATACTGAGAAAAAGAGGTCTCCCAGCCCTGCCCTACGACCACATTTTGGAAAAGGCGACGAGTGATGTTACTTCTTGATGTAGTTTTCGCTCTGTTAACAGTAAATGTGGGGTAATTCAATGGCTGTAGTAACTCGTAACTTGCCGTAGCTTCCACCCCCTATTCTACCACGGCATTTTGGAACATCTTAATTTCAATTTTTTTAAGTATGTATATATCGCTTTTTAAACAATAAACAGAATGTTAATTTGATGATCCAGTTAAGTCGGATCTCTATGACGTTTTATCCCTACCTTAAAATGCTATATTGAGAAAAACAAAACAAACTTTTTGGACAGTGTGTTGCTTCTACGAATCAAGCGCTGAATTGAAAAGTGCGGTAGCCAGAGACGTAAAAAAATATCACGCCAGCATTTTACACCGACAACTGGAAAACAGAAAACAAGAACTATCGCATTGCACAGGGTTCTGCAATTTGTAATTATGTAATATGCTGCGTTGCACAGGTTGTCCATTAAGTTTAAATATTACGTAGCTCATACATGGTGTCTGCAAAGTTCAACAATCACGTTGCACTCGTTGTTCATTCAGCCCAAATGTTACGTCACTCAAGGAGCCCATAATATACAAATATCTTGCTGCACAAGGTGTCCGTACAGACCAAATATTATGTGACGCAGAGTACCTTTAAAATGCAAATATTGCGTTACTCAGGATATCAATTAAGTCTAAGCAATGCGCTGCATTGAGTGTCCACAAAGTTCAACTATCACGTCACACCTGGCAGCCCTAAAGTCAAATGTGTTGCATACGCAGTGCATGTGATACGCGTAATTTTTTTGAAGAGCCCATTTCATGAAATAGACGTAATTTAGTTCATTTCACGACATGCGCAATAAAATTGCATTGCACATTTCATGAGACATCCAAATTTATTATGTGTTCTCTTCGATTATTCAACCAACTATCTCAAAATACTCTAATTAAATTAATGTTGAAGGTTACGCGAACCTTATTTTGAGAGATTATATACAGTAATTCGGATAGATAACTCGCAGAAAACGAATACTCTATCACCATTGCCATCCGCTGTAGTAATTAGTTTTCTAGATTTCAATAAATTAATTTTGTACACACTGCTTGAAAATGGAACGTATTTAGCAGAACACTTCTGATAAACGCCTTAAGCTTTTAGCTAATTAATTGACAGTTATAAAACGTATTGGCAATAAATCTGGCTGTTTCATCAGATACTTAGTTTCACTGCATATTCCATGATATGAGCAAAATTATGTGTAGATACTAGTGGCCCGGGCCGTCATTATAAATGCCGGCAGAAAATTAGCACCTCAGGAAAAACCCCACCGTCTTTTGGGCTTCCTCATTTTTCCCCTATCTAATACTGAAGAAAAAAATTGCAAGGTACCCAACTTTTTTTTCGCCAAGAAGAAGGTTGCAAGGTACCCAACTTTTTTTCGCATTTTGAAATCTGAATTTTCTCCTATCTTATTCCCATAGAGCGTGACAGGAAAGATATAAATATAGTTATAAATAAATTAATAAAAACACGACGTGAATTATTATATAGTACTGATATCATAAATTGGGCAGTCTCAGAACTTGCGCTTAACATAAGCACCAAGTCTCAAGTTACTTTACAGACTCATAGATAGTAGGTATAAGGTGATGCTGTGCTCTTAGTGTCAATGAAGGATCAATCGTTTCGTTAAAATGGGTGTGGTAAAAGATTTGGTAAAAACAATTTACTATTACTTAGCTAATCCCGACATATATGTATAATAGTGTTCGCAGAGATTAATAAGGATAGAGCTCATTTTTCGCGATGCGAGTAGATTTGAAGGAGTCATGCATAATGTATTAAGAAGCGAACTGTGATGTCAATGTTATGCCTCTGAGGGCTTTGCTCAAAATGTATTTCTTCTGATGGGTGGTGAAGGTAATATCAATTACGCACATTCGATGGCTTAGCCACAAACCCATAAGTATGTACTAATCCTAACGCTTTGCTGAAAGTAATATTAGATGGCTTTGTCTGAAAAATCTTAGTGTTAGCGAGTGCTAAAAGTAATAATGTCAATAACGCACATTTCCTTGTTTAGTCGTGTGATTATCTTACAAGTGAGATCAATTATGTTCATATTTCGACTCATTCAAAGATGTTGTATTCGTAACGGTTGTTTAAATTTAGCGTAAATACACTTACCATGTAATTAATTAGTCTTCTATCTCACTATCAAGTAAAAATGTTTAGTGAGCACTCTGGTGCATCTCTTAAATTTTCGTTCTTAACAAATTACGAAATAAGCAGGTATGTTCGAAATTTTCCTGAACGACTTGCTCGCCATTATCATACAGAAATGTTACATAGGTATACTTTTGTACTGTACCTATGTTCACTGAGCAATATTACGCACGTACGTTTTATGATATGTATTTTCATCAGAAAATTCTGCAAATTAAGGCTTCCTCATTACTGTAGTGGAACGATTTACTGTTTTCCATGCGGATCTCAATTTAAGTCATTAGCGTATTTGTTAACCAAGAATTTTCAAAATTGAGAAGACTTTTCCACACGATTTAGTGCGTTATGGTGCGTGTAGTAGGAGAAATTGTTGCAATATTACTTCAAGTTTTATAAAGCAAATCAAATTGTATATCTAAGCATATTATTATGTCAGGTACTGATTAAGTAATAAAATTAATCCAGGCAGATATACAGTGGTCATGGAATTCTCTTCTGAAGGAGTGACATAATGACAGTATTTTATTTATGTGTTTGTAAAGCAACAGATTTCTGAGAACGTTCATAATAAATGTTGCAGTTAATTTTTAATTTCCTAATAGATGCTATTATTTTGTTTCAAAATCATCTGCAGCACACTAATCTGCAAGTAACTTCATTGTCTCAAATTTAATAAGGCGTGTGGCGTCATAAAGTTGAAGTACGGTAATTCGCAGCTATTTACACTGTGTCTCAATCATTTCATTTAGGTCTCCAGAGTGTCCTACATGTCCTACAATCATCATAGTTGCAAAAAATATGTATCAAAGCATCTACTAACTTTCTTAGCTTTCTAAAAGATAAAAAATTTTATTATTATTTAGGTTGTTTTTCCGTAAGAGGCACGCACCCGGTCGGAGAGTGCCGGTAAAATGTTGGCCTAAGCTGTGCCGTCGCGTACGCGTCGTTATCATATCCGCCTCTCCTAATCGTAAAAACTGCTGCATCATTGGAAAAATTATGTATTTAACATTCCTCAGTTTCAACAACATCGCTCCGTAAGACAATTAAGGTATGTGGAATACGGTTAGGTAACTTTTATGCAAGTTAGTTAACGCGAGTCGGACGCGACCCTACTGTTATACAACTGTAACGCGAGCAGCGTATAGCAGCTGATGTTTTCTTTTCTTATTTTACCGAGCAAGTGTACGGCTTCTGCGTATTATATATAGACTTTTGCTTTAACATTACTTCGCCGAAAGGAAAGTATTTTTTTTTTTTTCGCCCTTTGATGTTTCTCTTACCAATCTTGATAAAAAGTTCTTCTACTTCGGCGTTCAATCGCTCGCACTGAGCCAATTTTTGTTGCAGAGTTTTGAAATTATAAAGGATAGCAGATCATTGGTAGAAGACGAAAATAAATCGAAAACATTACGGTTTTTACTCATATGAATCCATCTTTAGAATGCCATATTACTCTCGATAAAAGTCACTTGACTTATTGCATTTTAAAAACGATAAATTAGGATCTGAAAGTGCTTCTGATACATGCGGGCATTTGCCGGTTGAATTCATCTACTCTTTCAGTAGCTTTTAACCAACGTTCTTTCCTAATTTTGTCCTTCGGAGAGCTAAAAAAGTTCGTAGATGCTTTGATATCTATTCTTTGTGCAACTATAATGACGGTACGATACTCTGGAGGTCCAAATGTAAAAGAACTGCGAATTACCGTAATTGAACTTTATGACGTCACACGTCTCATTACACATGATGTACTACAGCTTGGCTCCGCCCCCTGGGTTAACCTGTTAGTCTCATAATCCTTGGACATAGGTTGATCTGACATATGGTATAGGTAGATCTGACATCTTGTAGGTATAGGTTTATCTGGTATAGGTTGATCTCACATCTGGTATAGGTTGATCTCATATCTGGTGTAGATTGATCTGACATCTGGTATAGGTTGATCTGACATCTGGTATAGGTTGATCTGACATCTGATATAGGTTTATCTCACATCTGGTATAGATTGATCTGACATCTGGTTTAGGTTGATCTGATATCTGGTATAGGTTGATCAGACATCTGGTATAAGTTGACTTGACATCTGGTAGGTATAGGTTGATCTCACATCTGGCATAGGTTGATCTGACATTTGACAACTTTTCCAATGCGACCGTGAATTCGGGTATAAATTTATGTCTATTGTCCACATAAACTAATAATTTAAAATAAATGATATCAGATTATCTCCTGAGAGTAGTCACCAATTTTTTTCTGAAACCCATGATATTTTATAAAACATGTTACCACTGAAGACCACAATCCTTATGTGAACCTAAATCAGATGCTTAGTCATGCAGGCATATCGCACGGACTCTCTAATGTAATTATTATGGCGTCATGCATGCTCAAATCAACAATTTTCTATGTGGCTTTGTAAAATACATTTGAAAATCTCATCACTCACGTTATTTCTTATACTTTAGATTGCTATATGTGTGTGTACACATGTCCGTAATAATCATATGAAACTTCGTTTCGAGTCTTGCCAACGACGTCCACTAAATCTCAACGCTTGCGAGGCAAACAATTTCATGAAAGTAGTAGACGTCGTGACACATTTACTTAGCCCTTCAATGTACTAATTAGACAAGAGTTTTCAGAGGAATTGCGCTCTTAGACTTGGCCGGTTAATGGTCTACTTGGGCGCTCAAATGTTGAACCGGTTATCACCATGTAACAGTTGAGCTTTGAAGGCACCAGTATCCGATATCCTGCTCGTAAATATTCAAATTTACTTGATCAAAAATTATATCCCACATTCAACTAGCGCTGCCCTCCGAGAGCGGAAACCACTGCCTATTAACGCAATGATTACAGACACACTGGTGGATAGGCAGATAAACAGACAGTTGTGTTATAGCGGTTCATCATCAAAATGTAATCCTTGGGTCATTTATATCACTTCCTTTGAATTACGAGAAAAACCATATCTTTTTGAGTTATGGACAAACAAACCAAGATAGTGGCACAAGCTCCTCAGCGGAGGTCCCTAGACTCTCCGCAGAAGACCACTGCCCGTGACATGGCACAATTATTCTTCCCAGAGCAACTGTATGTTAGACACGAGACCCTGAACAGGCCCTGTTTACGATACGCGGACACAAATGATATAGGCATAGACCCGCAGCGTGGCCAATACATGCTCGCTTTTGTTCCGCTTAAGTGTGCTGTAAATAATACAGTGTTTCTCTGGAACGATCAAGACTAATTTAATATTTCTCCTTGAATATTAGAAAAGCTCGCATTTCTCCGGTACGGTCAAAAGAAATCTAGTATTTCTCTGGTATGATCAAAAGTAAACTAGTATTTCTCCAGTACAGTAAGAACCAAACAGGAATAATTCCTCTACTACGGAAATAAATAAATTAACTAATAATTCTCTAGCGACATCAAAACTAAACGTGTATATATATATCCATCGTCACTAAACATTCAGCCACTATTTCCCTAGCATGAATGGAACTAAACTAGCTGTTCTTTGTTTCTATTTTAACTAAACTAGTATTTATTCAGTACAATCAGAAGTAATGTAGATATGCCGTTGTATCATTTGCAGTACAGTACTACTGCCTCTTACGAACAACACCTCTTGCAAAAACGTATGCCTCAATTGTCGCCCTCCGACTAAGAAAATATAATGACAAAATGTGACGCTCTTGGGTTCCAGAGCGTGCGACGATGCCAATGTTTTATACATTGTCGCATCGTCGGTGTTCTCCATCACATTTTCTGGACAGAATTGTTAAAAAGCGTCAGTGTAGTGAGCCGCATTTTTGAGCGGGCGAATGCGTCTCTAGGGTGGAGCATATGATGCTGCTGTGGATCTCTAGACAGCTATGGGATGGACTTCTATGCAGTTTCCCTGAGGAAGGTAACTGCATTGCAAGTTAGAGTTAGCTTCACGATGCAGCACGATTGCATAGCTTAAAAGCGATGGAAATTAAATAACTTTGTTAACGTTCAGCGAGAAATGACGAGAAGAAGGTAAGTGACATCATTGCTATAGAAACTGAAAATCTTTTGTCATGGTCGCAGCCCGTTCTGCTCCCATTTTGTTGCTTCCAGTGCATCGCTTTTTTCGTTCTGATGCAGAAAGATATCCAAAATCTCACCAGTGATACATGCTGAGAGCCAATTGACACGGCGGGAAATTTATGAACAAATCTTTCGGCGGACACGCAGTTGTCTCTACAAAGTAGTAACGAAAAGTTCGCTCGCAGTGCACGACTTACGGGGAGAATAGAAAAGGTAGGAAAGGTTGTACGTGCACCCTTAAGCTGAGACCTACATTCTTATTCTACTGGCTTATAAATTGCAAATATAGAAGTTTACGAGCGTATTTTCTGGAATTGGCAAAGCAAAACACTGGACGGCTTGGATTTAGCTCTCTGAATTTTTTTAAATTACTAATGTACGTGGGAGATTTGTAGTTACTCGTAAAATAAGAAAACATGCCTGGTGATTTACACGTTGCATGAAAAAAGTAGAATATTTTTTCAAGTATAATACTAGTATACTGCATATTACAAAGTAGAAGTGATGCGAAAAATAAACGGAAAAAGGTTTGTGGGTAGAAAACTGACCGTAAAACTAAGATGCAAGTCTTGTAATTAAATTAATATTTATTAATTAATTAATAAGCTTATTGCTGCTTGAAAGTCCTAAACAATTGCCAGCGCCACTTGCAAGGGTGCAGTTTTCGAAAACTGGAGCTCAGTAGGAGTGTTCTTCGATTGAGCTGAGTGTTTTGATTGGTAATATTAATTGAACTGAATAGCGCTTCATCTCGCAGCCCACAGTAGCTGCAGCCTTGTTTACTGAACTGATGCCACTGGAAGTCAGGTGATCAAGTACAAAGCCCGGTAAGCGGACTTTGTGAGCTGAGTCAGCAGTTGCTGGGTACGCACTGTTACCGTTGGGGCACTTAAATTGCCCAGAAAAGAGAGGGTATGAGGGAAGAGGAGCTAATCGTTACGTAGACACTTTCCGTCGATGACGCCATAGTTCTTGACGACCCATGATTGGCTTCAGCCGTACTTACTCTTTTGGGGCCAGTTGGCCTATATCCGCAGCACGAGCCAGTGCGTGTAGGCTTTCCCGTGGAAAGTGCAGTCAAGTTGACCTTACCGTTACCTTTTTTTAGGAGCTTAGTCCAGCGCAAGTGGCACTGAGTCCAGAAATGGGACTGCCAATCATGGCTACATTGTATTAAACAAGCTCGAATTATAAGCAAGGCTATGCGAAAATAATACGGCTATATATAGTTTTTCCGCCCTCAACTAGTTTTTCGAGGTTTGATGACCAGCAGTGGTCTTGAACCCAATATTTTGTAGACATCCCAATCGGTCCCACTGAGGCTATTTCAGTTATTACAACGATGTTATAATTTGTTACTGAGTTTGGCGACAAGTTCGTTCAGAACTTATGCTTTGCTCCCGAATGATAGGTTTTTTTAATGACAACTTGCGCACTGAAGACGGCTGTACGGCCCGCAGCAGCAAAATCTTTCAGCAATGGACTTGCAGGGCAGCGATCGTAAGAAATAAGTAAAACGCGTATGACCATCACCCGCGAAAATCACTGAGTTAAGAGTTGCGCAGTTAACGCTGCTAAAGTTGGTGGCCAGCTAATTACTCTTGTGTCTTGGCATTTTTGTAATGATGTCTCAACTCCTGTCTCATTTTGCGTGGACAGACAAACAAAATGACTGACAAACAGATATGCAACCGACCCATGATGAAAATGGCTGCAAAAAAAAAACGCCCTCAGCTGAAGCATTTAGATAACTTCCCAGTAATGTGGCCGGAAGAGGCTTAGTTAGTGCACTGCAATTGTCCCTACCAAAATTTTGGGCAGCCAAGAACATATTTCAAGTTTTTACCTACTGCGGCGGTCAAGAACTCTTTTAAGGTTATTACTCCTATGATATGGCATAACTTCATAGGCAGTAACTTGAGTGAATTATGTCAGTCTCTCCCTGTGTTCTTTGCGTCTGCGCACGGCGGACCATACCTTCGTGGGTTCGTTGCCTGCCACACTGTTGCCGAGTGAGGTTGTGCTTTGCTTCGATTAACGGACGAAGACGGGATTTTTTAAAAAACTGAAATTTGGGCCACTCCTGCAAGCGACGAATTCCAGGAAGAGAATCAGTGCACTAAAGACTGAAGTTTTGATACATATTGAAGAGCAGCGCATTTCTTACTTGAAATTATTTCTTTAAAAAATTAAGATGTGTATCTTACATCTTTGCTCAATATGTAATACATGTGGTAGACTCGGCTGGCATTTCTCCCTCAGCTTGCAACAAAATCTCTTCTAAATCTTTGGTGCATTGATCTGAAATACGTACGTAGAACTAAGTATTTACCCTGGTCGACGAGCAGTTCGCTTTTCGAAAGCTTTCAACTTATCATTTTCCTCATAACTTCAACTACTTATTCAAAACCGTCTCGATCAATCAGCATTCATTTTATAGTAATTCGGCTTTGTTTTTCCTTTCTTTTTTTAACTTCATCTGTGTTACTGCTGGAGAGTGTTTACTTCATAGAAGAAATTAGCTATGTTTTAAATATCACTCCTATGAAAATAATGCCAATGGCGGGCATCTAAAGAAGCAGATCTCTCAGCCAAGTTTAGGTTGCAGCTCTAAATTAGGGTCAAACTGTGACTTTGTAGGTATGAGAAGTCCTCAACGCTCTATGCAGTTTTAGCCTGTAAGATCAAAATCGTTATTTCTAAGTATTACAGAGTACATAATTATAATCGAGTACTATAATAGGAAGTGATAATTTTGAACCTTCAATAATAAAGTTGTGTAAATCAAGTGGAGCTTATAAGTCTATAAGTCCGCAGGAGTAGGGTAATATTCATACACAGGGTGTTCAACCGTAGGTAGAAAAGCTCAAAATAAATTGATTTTCATGAATTATAAAATGACCAAAATTCCTTAGTTTTGGAGCTATAATGACTTAAAGAAACTTAAAGCTTTAAGTAGAATACTACGTGCGCGTCAATGTTATCACTAATTTTGATGGTTCAGTACGTTTCCGACTCCCCCAAAGCAGTTTACATTATTTTGCAATAAAAACTGTAGGTACTTAATTAATGGTTGGGAATGATATCTGCAGTTTCATACTTAGCATTCGACGTAAACACACTACTGTATGGATGACACTAGGTACGTTGTCAGAGTTTACATCCGTGTCGTTTCAAAAAAGTGCAAGGGTTACTGGCACCAGATTTTGGACCTCGTGTACAATTTTCAGAGTGGTCCATGCAACAGCAAATAAGGGAAACCAACTTCTCCCAGCTAATTCTGTTCACAGATGGAGCGTATTTCACTCGCGATGGTGTTTTTAACATGCACAATAATCATCATTAGCTCAAACTTAATAATCCTCACGTCATTCGCGTAAATAATCATCAACGTCGATTCAGTATAGACGTGTGGGCAGGAATGTGGTAGAAAAACGTGCTGAACTATCAAGTTTAGCGCTAACATTGGCGCGCACGTAGTATCCTACTTGTAGCTCTAAATTCCTTCCAGTTATTGTAACTCAAAAACTAAGGAGTTTTGGCCATTTATTATTCGTGAAAAATGATTTACTTCGAGTTTTTCTACATCTGGTTGAAAATTTCCGCACAAAAAAAAAAGAAACACCCTGCATATGTTCGTATACTCTTCCAATCAAGAGAGGCTGCAGAGCCCGAAAACATGGGTTTGGAAGTGCTGCACGACCCAAGTAGAAATTCAGCCCGAGGCAGAAGGCATCCATCCGTCTTGCGGTGGCAGTCCCAAGATCTTTTGCATCACCAAAAGATGTCCGCAAAGAGAAATGGAGGCTTGAGCCATTTATCGTGCACTTCAGTGGGACCTTCTTATGGGGTGTTTGATGTGCATCTGGTTGTAGTGGGGGTGCATCTGGTAGTGGTGGGTGTGGTATGGGAAGTGCACCTGGTGGTAATGTGCATGGTATGGGATGTACATCTGGTGATAGTGAGTGCCCATTTAGTACTGGTGAAAGTATCTGGTGATAGTGGGTGTGGGTATGGCATGTGCACCTGATGATAGTGGCTGTGCATCTGGTGGTGGTGGTGGGTATGGGATGAACATCTACTGGCAGTGAGTCTGGTGTGAGATGTGCATCTGCTGATAGGGACTGCGCATCTGGTAGAGGTAAGTGTAGCATGGGATGCACATCTGGTGGGAGTGGGTGTGGTATGAGATCCTTTTGAGCAGTAGTGGGTGTGATGTCGTTAGGACATGTAGTGTTTATTGGTGGCCCTGGGTATGATATGTGCTGTACATCTGCTGGTATTGGTTGTGCATCTGATGGCTATAGTGGGGTATATCTGGCGGAACTGGCTGGGCATTTGGGATTTTGGTTCAGTGGGTGAGCAATTGTGCAGCTGGTGAATGTAGGTGTGCATCTGGTGGTAAAGGTTTCTCACATAGTGGAAGTGGGTATGCATTTGGTAGTAGTGAATGTACATCTGGTGGCAGTTGGTATACACCTGGTGGCAGGTGGGTGTACACCAGGTGGAAGTGGTTGTAGTAGTACGGTAGTACTAGTAGTTACAGTAGTGGAAGCATACCACAGACGACGCTGACTTGCGTCTCAGTGTCCAAAAGCCCCACTATGAACTCTCGCTGAAATATGCTTCCGCCAGCGCACGGCGGGTCGTCTGATCTAATTCTGCTTCCTCTCTCCCCATTTTACATAACCGATGGGCAATATTTATCGACTTGACTGCATTTGCAGTTAATTTCAAAACCTCCCCTTGTCTCGACATCCAAAAGTCTTAGCTTCCCTCGGTAGCTGAGGGAAAACTTCCAGAAGTTTTACTGCATCAAGTTGTAATTATTCTTGGATTCAGCCAGCATTGGGAGCTGGAGCCGTTATGGCGGAACATTTACGCTCGACGAGTTCCCATAACAATTATCCTCTCTCTGGAATTACACTAAGTAAACGGTTACTTTTTGTAAAGATGAAAATTAGATTCAGAGAACTTTTCCGCATGGAGTCAAACATGATCCTGCCATCTCCTCGAAGCATTTAAATATTCATTCACACAATAGAAAAAGTTAGGTCTACACCTTGTCACGTGGCACCGAACAGCAAGCGCTCTAATTGCTCTATATATATCTTCATGATCAATGATTTGCCCAGTAAAAATTAGTTACCGAGTTTGTTTTATCCCGAGCTATGCAGGGTAACTTTCATTTTCCCACTATCATTATCTTTTTAAAAGCGACAGTTTACTGAGCAAAAAGGAATTTAGGGTATAAAGCATGCAGCGCGGAAAACTCAAAGCAAACGGTAGGCAACAATCAGGAAGGAAGTTTGGTCGCTGTTCTGAAGAGGTTAAGTGCTAGCGGCTTCGTAGCTGCTGCGGCCCTGTATGCTGTAACTCGCTTTGGACGCCCGGCCATGTGTGGCCTATAATGATATATTATTTCATCCAGCTTATGAATGTACCGAGGTCATCTAGTGCGAGTGTGGTATTTGTTCATAAGTATACTGACCGCCTGAAAGTCAGAACAAGGAAATGAGTTCTCATTCTGGAAATCAGGATAAAAAGTAAAATACTTCTCTAGTAACTGAGATTTATGCTTAACGGCCCTGGCTACAAACTGTTCAATATGCATAGCCGATAGCGGCGCATACATCTACCAAACAGGGGCCAAACAAAGACCCTCAGTGCAGTATTTTTTTTTTATTAAATCACACTAGACCGGCGACGTAGGAACGGAGAAACTTCATGAGGTTAACAAACCCCCACGCAACCAGCCCAGCGTGTACTGATACTTTTAACTCCTGTTTGTAGCTACTAAACTCTATATAGTGCTAAGAGGTGTTCCATGTAATTGTAACACATCCTAGCGTGAGTTTACTGAATAAACCATCTCCTCGTGTGAACTAAATAAAGTTGATAGGTAGATTGAAAAACAAGTATTAGAACACGCTCTTCCATGAAGCGAAATTACATTTACATCCCGGTTGGAACACCAAAAGGTGATAATTTAAGCAGCAAAAAATCAACTTGCATATAGAAAAATGAAGTACCTCTCGAAATCTAAGTAAATAAGTAGTCCTAAGTTTATTTAATTAAATCTTGCATAATCTCAAAATTTAAAAATTCGCCTATGCGCCGGGCGTAAATAAATGCCTGAAATTAATATCAAGCGATTATCACGCTAAATAAACCTTTATTTCTCGTCAGCATAGCACCAAGTGTGTAACTGTTACGATGTTGAGTACTGGGCGGGGCCAATTGCCTGACAGTTCACTCTTAGACCGTCGCAACAGTACTTGACTCTTAGGTCAGACGCTGGCGGCCAAAAGTCGGCAACGGAAAAATGGGATTTTCTCAAGAGCTTTTGTTTTCCCCCTATCTAATACTGAAGAAAAAGTTTCAAGGTACCAAACATTTTTCTTGCGGAGAAGGTATCTTGGATACGGCGGGGATGCACTTGGGCGCTTGCCTGCATGACCGTGTCTGGACATGTTCATAATAGCTCCTGAGAAAATCCATTTTTCCCATTTTGGATGCCAACGTTAGAGGCCACTTGGACCTAAGAGTCAAGTACTGTTGCGGTCTATGGTCCACTGTTAGGAAGTGCACTTTGATAGAGAAATTTGTTTCCCAGCAATATTGAGAAAATCCAGGCTCAAAGGCATTGTATTGAGTGCATGTAAGCTGGCATTAACAAACTACAGCATGCACAACCTCACGCGATAGCAGTGTGACGGCTACAGAACTGGACATGCGCGGGCACGGACTAATGCTCTTAGTCTCCTGCGGTTACCTGATGCGTGTTGTAATCACGATCGAGCGTAGCTACCGCAACCTGAAATAAGGTTCCCGTAACCCGAGAAGTGGTTGTGAGAGCGCCATCTGTCGACGGCGGTATAAGCTTAACAATAATGAGATCCAGTGTTAAATTGAAATTTGTCATCTGCAGTTGGAATTAATTAAGTAACTAATCGAACGTACTGTGAAATTTTGCCAACCGAAGTTTGAAGTAACCAAACAAATTTACTGATTCTGGCTTACGAAGTTTATTCGCTGGTCATATGTATAATTTTTATTTTCTGTTTATTCGAAATCGATGTTTATGAGAGGTGATCTGCGTCACCGGGACCCGTGTCGCTACCGTCATAACCGCTCTTCTGGGTTATGAAATGCCACCCGATTTGCGACTGGCTGGGTCACCGGTGTAGCACCGGTAACCCAGAAATGCTGATTACAACACATTCTTGCTATAGCAAACGATACTCTTGCCTGGATATGCTCGTGTCCATCACAGTCTTCACGACAACACTTACAGTGTTTAATAGTACTTTCAAAATTATCTCAACCCCCCTTAGTTTCTATAATTGGTCATACATGAGTGACATACATTTTCAAACGGGACATTCAGGTTCATTCACCGACGTCATGTAAATTTATAAACAAGCGTGACGATAGACCTCGCCAATAACAAGAGCTTGATTCTAGGATTCTTTTAACTGTGTTTATTATCAGCTCCACTTGCTAATTTTGGGATTCTTTCAACTGTGTTTATTATCAGTTCCACTTACCGATTCTGGGATTCTTTCAACTGTGTTTATTATCAGTTCCACTTACCGTTTCTGGGATTCTTTCACCAGTGTTTATTATCAGTTCCACTTACCGATTCTGGGATTCTTTCAACTGTGTTTATTATCAGTTCCACTTACCGATGCTAGGAATCTTTCAACTGTGTTTATTATCAGTTCCACTCACTGATTCTGGGATTCTTTCAACTGTGTTTATTATCAGTTCCACTTACCGATGCTAGGAATCTTTCAACTGTGTTTATTATCAGTTCCACTTACCGATTCTAGGAATCTTTCAACTGTGTTTATTATCAGTTCCACTTACTGATTCCATAGCTGAGCACTGGTTTTGACCGTCAGGTCCTAGTTTCAAATAATAATTTGCTGTAAATTGCATTTACCAGTATTATTAACGCAAAACGCCCATTGGAAATAATTCCAGCTGTTTTAGCCGTTGCTTTTCAAATGAGAATGCCAGTAATGAGGATCTACCACCCTCGATCTGTCAGCCCAGTTTTAGCTGCATATGTAATGCATGTGACCAAAAGCGAATTAATAGCAGGTTATAGGTTACTAGACGCAGCAAAGAATTATAAAAATTAACGTTTCGGGAATTTTTTTTTTCTCCCATCATCAAAAATTTCTAATAAAAGGCATCCTTTATAGCTTTTACAAAAACTATGTGAATATATGTATGAATGAAATTAATTTTTTAGACCAATTTAAGTGACAGCCAAAGAGACTCATTAACTACCGAACAAATTCCTAAGTTTGGGCAAAGTGACTGAAATACTAGGTCATGCACCACTGGGTACCCTAATTACCTCAGTCGAAGGTTATGTTTTCGTCGGATTTGTCTGTTTGTATGGTTGTCTGTCACTAATAAAACTCAAGAAGTTGCCGACGGATTTTGACAAACCTACAGGGATTGTTAAGTATGTTACAAAGAACAGATTATTAACTTTTGGCTAAGATCCGTTTATCCGTTTGTTTGTTTGCCTCAGTTTTTTCTCAATGCTATAACTCAAAAAGTTATGGACGGATTTTTATGAAACTTATATGACTTATTGGGTATATCACGAAGAGTAAATGACCAAATATTTGTGATGATCTGTTCATTGGTTTGTTGCAGTTGCAATTTCATGCTTGTTAGCACAATAACGTAAAAAGTTATTGATGGATCTTTATGAAATTTATATCACTGGTTAGTAATATTAAAAGACACGAATATTTAAATTTTGGTACAGATCGAATAGTCCATTTGTGTGTTTGACCTATGTTTGTCATAATGTTTGTTAGCAGCATATTTCAAAAAGTTGCTAAAGGATCTTCAAAAACCTACAGAAGCTGTTTATATTATTGAAAAGCACAAACTATTCAATTTTGGTGTTGTTACAAAGAAAATCATGGTTTCAGCGTTCGAGTGAGTTGGAGTGAGTAGAAAAGTCTATGAGAGAAGTCTTTCGTGCTGATAGGAGGGTTATTGAGTTCAGTACGGAGATGGGGAGCAGAATGAGCAGGTTTGAGAGTGGGAGACCGCTTCTACTTTATACCACTAAATGTTGATCGATTAAAGCTTTAAAATGTTGTCCATTGCCACCTATATGCGAAGCATTACAGCTTCAGCATTGATATTTGTAGACAACACTAGACAAGAGAGATGTAGGAGGCTTGTCTTTGAGCTTAAAATAAGACCCTATAGTAAAGGAGTTTTTGTATGAAATTTTGAAGTTAATACGCTGGTAAGCTTCAAAGAGGAAAGTTTTCAGAGTGTTAACCGTGTTGACAGAGCCCTTGTTGTAATACGGAAGCGAATGAAAAAAGTCTATTTTACCGAAAAAAGGCTTAGTTATGCCTGGATCTAATAGTTTATCAAGGAACAGTTCACTGTAGTGGACCAGAAAATGGTGTGGATAACCGTTAATTTTGAAAAAAAATGTTCTAAGAAAGTATTTCATTTGAAAATGCAAGGTAGGAAGAAGACAAATGGTATGCCCGAAATAATAAAGTCTTTATTGCATTGATTTTAACTTGATCATAGTAGTGACTGAAGAAGCTTGTCCCGAGACATGATAATGTGGATTTTCTGTAAAATCTAGTGGTCAGTGTTGAATTTTGATTGGCTAAGTTAAGTTTCATATGATGATTAGTCGATTTTTTAACACTTATAATTTTAAAATTTTCTGAGCTTGGTCTCCCTTTTTTATTTTACCATAAATACAGTACTCGAAATACTGAAAACTGCACGTATAATAGCCCATCCAAGCTTTCTCTTAGGCATGGTACATCATGATAATATTATATGTAGCGTTCGAACTAGCGTTACTAGATGAAAAAGGTAAAAATGAATACACTGTCTGCGATTCCAAGAATAGGTAAATATTCCTATGACAACGGATGACGTATGCAGTATTTATCGTCATCAACGAGCAAAATCGTGAATTATTGGCTACCCCTTCACTGCCTCCCCCAAAACTCTGGCAGTCATGTATCAAATAGTGCAATTTCTTGGAATAAAGGGGTTAATAAGCTTGTATCATTCAAATATCATATCAATATCTTTATTTAAAAGCTAATTACTTTTAAATGCTTACTAACGCCCACACTGTTCCTTTACCCTCCCGTAAATACTTTCCTCCACTATTCTGACTCGCTTTTCCTTTCAGCACGCAAAATCTTTGCCATATTTTTCTCTGCTCAGCGGCTCTCGCAACAAAAAGCCCCTTAAGTCAATTAAAGATAATTCATCAGGAATTAAGTGCTGGTTAATTTAAGCGTCTATTTTTATACAAACTCTAATTGGAAGTTCTCACTTTTGTGCTTCCCAAGCAAAATAAACGAGAAGCAGAGAGAGAGAGAGAGAGAAGGGGAAAGAGGCGGTCCGTGCAGATCAGTTTGCCTGTGTCTGGCCGGCGAGACAAATGGTAATGCAAGAAAATTCCTTAGATTAATGATGTCGTGGCGGCGTGCAGAAGCACATGCTCCAAATAAGTGCCTAGCTTCCATGTAATGCATCATGAAAATTTATGAATGGCTCTATTATGGAAATGAGAGAGTGACTGCACTAGAGCCCGCCAGGTACTTGTTGTGACTGGCAAATGAATTGCTTTTACTGAAAAGAAAAAAAATTATTGTCGAGACTTCATTTACAGGCAAATGCGGCCTGATTTCGAAAGTAGGATTGCGGGAGAATTCAGGAATGCGAGACCTGTTCCAGCGCACATTCAATCACTGATGTGCAATAAAAAAAACACATCCTCTGTACTTCATTTACAAGCAAATGCGACATGACATAGAAAGTAAGATGGCGGGAATGTTCGGGAAATAGGACGCCTCATCAACCGTACATTCGGTCCCTAACATTTGCAGCAACTCGTTACATTGCTTAGCAGTAACCAACAGTAAATGATTCCTAGAGTACATTATTTTCCTCTCAATGTGACTAGTTGTTGCATAACCCTGCCACTTGTACTGCATATGTTTTTATTTATATTCCCCACGAATATATATTTATGTGCGGAGCTGTCTCAAAGATTTTTAGTTAGGACTGTTAGCTGCATGTTTCTCATGCAGGGGCCACAGTATACAACCGCAAGCATCACTTGATTAGCGGTTTGAAGCTCGCAAGTGGTCTCAAACAACGTTTAAAGTCGGTAGCATAGTACGGCAGCAAGAACGACGTGCGTGAGCTGTACATCCTCACATCGAGTTGTGCCTGTGATTTCATAGTGTGCGCCAAGTGCATTATGGTCTTGCTAAATGAATTCAGAATCTACAGTGCGTTGCTTATCCTCAGTTATTCACGACGATTCAATCAGTATTTTTTCTATGAAAGCACTAACGTTACTACGGAAGCCCGCACGCCAGCGCACCCAGATCGGCATGAGTTATAGGAGACACTAAAGTAAACGCAGAACAGATCTCTACGCTGCTGCTAGTGCAGCACCGCCTCTGCAAGTTATTACTTGTAACAAGTTACGGAATGACTTTCATTGGTGTTATATAGTTATTTTTATTATAGTAATGCTACACAGGTACTTCCTGTTAAAATAAATGAATTATTACACAGCTCATGTGTTTATGTATCAGCAGCACTAAATATATGGACAGTAGGATACTAATTTACCGCTCGTAAAAGATCTTTTATGTGTGTGAAATACTTTCATGCGCGTATCTTTCTGTTGTGGCATATTAGTAGCTGATGCAGTACCTTCTACCGACCTTGAGTGTCATCGGACAAAGTCCAGGTGATGTTGCGTACAACACCTACGTGTGTGGAGTCACTATGTTGGGTATCTTCTGTCGGGTCGCAGTTATCTAGCGATAATAGAGAGAGAGAGCCAGCTGCGACTTATCTCCACAGTGCACGTAACCGATGGTCAATCTGATATTCTTCTTAAATATACAAATCCAGCATATTATTAAACTCCATAAAAAAATTATTTAGCTCCATTGCCGAGGCAGGTTTGTGCAATAGTGAAGGGGATACTGCAATAATATCAAGCTTCCATTACAAAAAGCGCACCCATAATTATGAAACATTGGCCACCGAGTGTTTAATGTGTGTAACATTAGACATATATCTGTTTTTATCAAAATCTTTTACATTTTTTGTTCATTTCTCTTGAAACAAGAATGTTTTAATGCATTTCTTCTTTGTTCTTCGTAGTCGCAATAAACTGTAGGTACTGACAAAATAGAATAATTTCCACTATCATATTTTAATCACAGTCCGTCATACCCTCACTGCATGTATCCTAAATGGATACTTTCCTGTCAATGCCCATGTTGTTTTTAGAGTTACTTGCAGAGTTTGTTCTTGTATTATCATTTTTAGAGGCAGCGTCAAGTGTCGGCGAGGGAAAAAAACAATAGAGTTCAAATTTAAGAACGAGCCTCATAGTCACGTACAGTGCATTCATATAAATCACCGGCGGAAGAAATATAATATATTAACCGGTGGAATGTTACCAGACCTAACATCAAAAACCACATTCTGAATTGACGTTTTATATCCATCATACAATAAAAAAAAAGAGTACTTTAATTTGCCAATGAAAAAGTTAGAATAGAATACGGTAGGTTCAGACTTCGGTGTGGTACCGTTTTCCAGCATTATGATATTTGTAATTAAGACTTCAACAAATATCACACTATATAAGTTAAAAAGGTTTGCTTATAGCCAGAGAAACTCCGTTAATAATACCCGTTGCATACTTTCATCCGAAAGTTCACCAGGCACTAATATTAAAGTTTATCTCTTACTAGTTTTTTCGGTGTACAGTCTCAAAAATTTATTTGTGTACTAAGAATTTTGTCTAATAAGAGGTAGATCTATTAGGAGTTTATACTGTATGTATGTTTTCAATTATAAAAGACTGATTTACATCTTTTGTTACTTGTAAGACCGTGCGTGCTGCGTTAGACTATGACCTAATTCTAACAGAAGTTTTATGTTTATGATTATGATTAGACTAGAGCAGCCGTGTCATCAAATATGACGGCGAAGAATTTGTGATGACACATTACTAATAGGCGTATGAAGGATGCTCTACAATGGCCAACGCAAATTATCGTAAGATATGAGTGCTCTGTTTCAGTTGAGCTGACCAGCGTAATCCTTTCTTTCCTGAAATTACATGGAAAAAATATGAGCTTTATTGGCGAGTAGTCAAGCATCGATGTATTTCTATTTCTGTCTTGCATCATACACACCTAACGATACAACTTCAGTAGACCGAAATTTTGGAGTCGAAACGAAAAACTGTTTTGTCAAAGGAATAAAGCAAGTTAGAAAATACGAGTTAATGTAGCCTGAAAAATCGCTTTCCCGCCAATGCTTCATTGGTATTTACTCAGTTTCCTCAACTTCAACTGAGAGTGAATAAAGTTTCGATGTAGGGAGAACGTAAAAATCGGACTCCACGTGAGTGCTAAGCTAGGTGAGCTGTAAATATCCTTGCTTTTTGTACTTCAGCGGTTGCAAAACAAACGTGCGTTTAATCTTACTCATAAGGTTTGGCGCTGTAGCCATCTTCTTCACACTAGTCTAACTTGCGCTGACTGATTTTCATTAGAACACATTAGAATCACCATACTCTCCAGCCTGGTTCTCATATCTATTTTATTGAACGCGCGAAACGAAAAATGTAAATGTATAACTAGAGAATCACTCCGAGGGCTCAGGGCTCCGCAAAGCAAAGCAATGTTGACGAAAAATTCATATAGATGCTGAATCCAGGATGTTTTTTATCAATAGTAAATCATACACGTATGTTTCTTATGACACTCCTAGCAGTTTTTTTTATTATTTAATGAAAGTCCATCGATGACTTATAAGTTATGTTTTGGAAAACAGGAATTCAGCCAGCGAGGCCAACACAGAATCGGACTAATTAACCGTTACAAAAACTGAGTCATTTGTTTTATATTTTTTAACATACCCAACAGTTATTACTAATTTCATCAACATTCGCTCACAACTTTTTAGTTATGTGGTCAAGGTAAAAGAGTAAGGCAAACAAACGGTTGGACCGATCAGCACCAAGAATAATTTGTCATCAACTGTATCTCCTCACATACCTAATATCCCGTATAATATAATATCCCGTATAATATAATATCCCGTATAACTCATTGAGTTATTTTAGTTATAGACAAACTCTGATAATAATATTGATAATAACATTAATAACATTCTAGGCCGAGATAATTATATAAAATATAAACATACAAAAATACAATGGGTTTTATTACATTATTTATATTTAATAAATATATTATATAAGTTCAAGCACTGAGATTGAACAACACGTACTCAGATAAACCTGTTTACTTTGTCTTACTTCTCACGTTATGATTTGAAATCGTTGAATGTGCATTTCATAACTACTATATATAATACGTTGTTGAAAAGATGTTTTAAAATGGTTTAGGTATTGTCAACATCTAATTGTTTATACATTTGATGCAAATTTAACGCAGATTTATATCAGTATACAGACTAAACTTATTTTTTAAATTTTTATTTGAACTAGAAATTTGCCCTTCGCTTTTCGGAAAAATTTAAGCTTCTGCGTTTTGTGAACCCAGTGAAAAAAAATTGCGCTCTGAGAAAAGATTTGCGTTGTCAACCTCGACATTTAGCCCAGTGTGTCACGTAACCTCGTCTATTCAAAGCAGCATTATCGACTGTGGCTTATTTTGGCTGCCTTTTTTCGAAATTCGCCGTTTGGTTTAATAATCGACGGCGATTTCCCGCTGTTCAATATGTTACTCTCGGCAGAAGTCGCGGTTACGAAGTTCAAAGGAACAGAAATGGGAGCTATGAAGTCACTTCTGCAGGTTCAAAACATATCAGCGACGTGTTTTTCATGGGCGTGAACGTGCAGAGGCTTCGATCTGTTTACGAGAGAGGACTTTAATTTCAGGCGCAGTGCAAGTTCCTAGAATTAGTAATGGCAGGCCTTTGAGACGCGTGAAGCCTTTGAGATGAAAGTAATTAAAAATTATCGAGGAATTAATGTAAACAAGATGAAAACATTCCATGCTTACCTCGGTAAGCTGATGTTTTTTTTTTTTTCAATCAATTAGAAGTAGCAGTCTGGGATATATTGACAGTAACAACTTGTGAGTATAAAATACGTAGCATTTTTGCAAAATTCTTTTTCAATTTGATACATCTGCACGTGTTTCACTCTTACAAAAATACTGAATTAGTTTGTAGGAATCATAGTTTTACTGGCAAAAAAATAAAATATACACTTTGGTTCTTCAAACGAATTGTACAAATAAACTGTTCTTTATCTTTAACTTTTCAAATTTTCAATGTTATAGTTTATCTAATAAATTATATATATTTATAATGAGATAAAAATAAACATTAAAGCAAAGATATGAAAATCATCAATAGTTTCAATCGATATAATGTAATGTTTTCGAAAAATAATGTATGTTTATTGTCAGATTCCTAATATATCTTTTTGTATGTGGTAATATATCCATTCTGTATGTTCCATCCGTTGTATTCTCACTGAGCGAAAGTTGTCTGTTATATATACTGTTTCAAATTGGTCATAAATAATCGACATTCATTCTCCGTGTACTGAATTATTGAAGTTACCCTTTCACACTTAATAAATTGCTGTAGTCCTACCGCCCAGAAACCATTAAAATTTTTCATGGCATTTTAAATTATGACAGGCGATAATAAAACTCCCTAACAACGAAAATACTTCAACTTTCCAAGTTCTCTTCGCTCGAAAACTCAAGCAAGATTTCAAATTAAAATATAACGACTTCTCTTTTAGATCATAATTAGGAAGAGCAAAACTTAAATTAGCTCTACTGCCAGGTCATCGACTTTTTTAGCTTTCCTTTTTGGAGTTCAACCTCTCTTAGAACTTCTTGACTTCAAATCGCCTTTATTTCAAAGGCAGAATAAATCTTTTCTGTACCTATAACGATGGAGAGATACACCTCTGAATTGAATATGCTGTATAGCGCCGTTTCAAAATTAGAATAATATGTTTTCTGTATGTCGAAGAAGAGTAGCACGACCGGACTGAAAATGCTGTAAAGTGTTACTAATAAATTAGAACAAAATATTTTCTGTACATCAGCTGAGAGTCAAACGAGAGGACTCAAAACGCTTTATAGTGCTTTATCAAAAGTACTTTCCTAAGTTTCGGGGAAGAGCTACACGGCTTGAGTAGAAAATACTGTTTGTTTCTATCTTTTAAATCTGTTGATGCTGCATAGAGCACAAACGGTTACTTCTATTATCAAAAGTCTGGTTAGAAATGTAAAACCAGAATATCTTTGATGCTTTTGGTCCAACGTTTACCGTTGACGCGGATAGAGCTTCAGTCACGGTTAGGCTGGGACGATCACTGCAGAGGATATGTCTATTAATACTTGGAAGTTTTATTCTATATAGCATACAAGATATTTAGTGAAGGGAAAGCCCATAAAGTCCCATCGCACAAATTTCAATATACACGTCCCTCAAATTGATTGTTTACGATCTAAAAGGGTCTATTAAAGAACAGTTTAATATCCTGCAATTTTATTGCGTCAGCGTAAGAAACACTTTGGTTCGATACAGGTGTTCTTAGTACGGAAGTTAATAATGGAACATGTGATTAGCTCCCTCTCCGAAGCTTCTTGGTATTTCCTTAGAACCGAAGAAGTAAAATTACCGAAATAAAAAATGGACTTCACACTTAGAAATTCAATGTAGACTTTTAACTTCAATTTCAAAATTCATTTTTGATGATGAACTGCATTTTTCAGCCATCTACTTATTTTTGATACATGAGTATTGATTTCAATCATATTCATTCTGTAATATTTATTCCGAACCTTGCTTGTGCTTTTCAGACAACTTTATAGGTGTAGATGACAACTGAGTCGATGCATCCACTCCTATAAAACTTTTTTTCTTTGTAGAAAGGACGTAAAACCTTAAATCTTTATTGTTATTAACACTTTTGCATCTCTCCAATATCTTCCGTTTCAGAAAATTCCCTTGCGACTTGCTCTTAACATCTCAAGTTTGCTTCTCCAAGTCTATATGGGTTAAATACTCTGAGTACATATATCAAGATTCATGTAGTTAATGCAACATGAGAAATGTTACTCACGGGGTACTGCCAGCTAGGGACCTCAAACGTTTTAAACCTCTATGATATAAGTCAATTTTCCTTTCAGATAAGGGCAGTCGCAGGTGCCTCAATAGAAGTAAAACTATGTTAATTATTACAAACAAATGCATTCACTACAGCTCAAAAGTTAAAGTAAAAAATTAAAATAGAAGCAAGTAGCTTAGGAAGAGCAAATCCAGCAGCAATTAAGCTACTCGGAAGTCACATCTTCCAGTTGAAGATGTTGCTTGTCTCGTGGTTACTTACTTAAGAATATATAAGGAAGCAAGCAACTGAAAAGTTACTCACGGTGAGTAGAACCACCAGTTTGAAGCTCAACTGCGAACCATCGGGTAAAACACACACACAAACCTAAGCCATTCCAAGAATTCTTTCAGATATTCCAGAGCGCTGGAAGCAGAGCTATAGAGGCCTCCTCGAAATTCCTTCTCTAATAAGGGAAACAAAGATGGCGTCTCGGAAACGAGACAAATTCTCCGTTATGAGACACGCTGTTTGTTTCCGGCGTCCTTTGGCCGGGATAACCAACATAAGTTGCTCGCTGCTCAACGTCATAAAGATTTTAACCTTTCCACAGAATGCAAATAAGGTAAAATTTCAAAAAGCGTTTAATTCCGCTCTACTCAACAAGACACAATATTATTTACATTCGTGGAATATAGATTAATTGCTATACCTAGTGTTTAGCACTGTTTGTTCCCTTTCACACAACAACAAATTTGGTTGCCGTTATTGTTGAATGCACTTCATTCTTTTACCTAGTATTAAGCAACGTTTAGTTTCCTTTTACTCACCAAGGAATAGTTGTGATCTTTTTTGGAATGCAATTTAATTATTGTACACACTTTTGAGCAGCGTTTGGTTCGCTTTTAATTACGACCAACTTGTAACAATAACCTCAGTAGCTTCTAAAGTCATCACCGAGCTCCATTCTAACAATCTTATATTTATCACCCACGAACGAAGTGAGAGAGGTGATAATGCTTTCGTTAAAGATATACGTATATTTATATATATGTCTGTCCACCCAATTAGTGGTCGAAGGAGTTGAGCAACATTCATTATTTTTTCTAGGGAGTGTGGTGGGTTGACCTAGTTGTGACCTATGCCAAGAAACCAGACCTAGCTGACCATAAAAAATAACGGCGTTGAATTTTCCTCCACCGGGGCGAATTTGCCTCCACCGCAGCAGATCGTTTAGAGAATGGGGCGTTCAATTTTTTTTTCCTATGTTATTATTAAAGAGCTAATCCATGGAAAGAATGCGGCTGTACCCTAGCATCGTTCATCAAAAATAACATCGTTGAATTTGCCCCTACCGCGGTTAATGGTCTTACGCCACCGAGGCGTTCTAGTTTTTGTTTATTATCGTAAAAACTGCAAGCCGACTTCAACTCTAAAATTAATCGAAAAAGAATTATTACTTCTAATTAATTCCAAACATATACCAGCCTCACCTAGAATTCTTAACTAAAATTGAGTTTTATCCCTCAAAAGACTGAAATCTTGTCACTTATTCAAAATTAACTGTTCCACATCACAGCCATCTTTTATTGCCTGCTGTATCGAAGTAAATGCAATGCTATCTAGGCAACGGTATTGTGTGTGTGTGTGTGTCCGCAAGCAGCCATAAAAGTGCACGTCATGCTTGTTGTCTGATGTTGTGCCCTGGTTGGCTTCTGAGAGGCCTCAAGTTTATTTAAGTTTTTACCATGTGAAATCATATCATCATAACACATTTTTCACGCATGGTTTTATGTTCTCACTTGAGTCAAACAATTTAAAATATTTTATGGCGTTTTCCTTATAATGCTCAAATTCTTACGTCATCATGCTTTGAACATAAAATCTATAGTCTAATTTAAATAATCGGTAAAGGTTCCGTAGTAGATTTGTTCGGCTACAGCCAGCTATCTAGTTTTCATGTATAGCTTTCCCTGTGGTGAAAATTATTCTTTTCTTTTAAGATATCTATGTAAATAGCCACAACGTGTTTGACCAAGTAAAATAATTCTGTCTCTTGTAAGAAAAAGCGATTTTTTCAGTTTATACAGGATCTATAAAAATTATCAATCAAATTATTTAGCCCTCTCTCTTTTCAACTGAACAATTGAATTCCTATTCTAAACCTTCAAAAATGGCTACAATCAGAGGTAGCTTTTCTCCCTCTCTTCTTTAAAACAACTTATTTCATAATAATTTTTGACAAAATGGAGCTCAAGCATTCATAACTTCATTTCACTAAGCAACTTATTTCTCAACATATTCCCTCAAAAAAGGTCACTCGACACACGTAGCTCTGTTCCGTAAAATAGACCTCCCCAAAAACTTTAAATCGCTTAATTAAACTTTATTTCGCTCAAAATTTTCTTGCGATGTCCTCATTAGGCAATTGGTAAAGTTTTGCTTCTTCTTTCTCGCCCGAAGTTCGCTCTACTGATGTAACTTCGATTGTTCTCATGAAAGTTCTTTAACCTTTTGTGCCTCAAAGTTTTTTCTTCGTGATGAGCAAACTGAAAAGTAATGTTTTAGAGGATGAGTTTTTTCTTCACCGAGGCTAATATTCTCCCAGGGACTCCTGTCACTTTTCCTTCTGACATGAACTGGTCGAATTTGTTTCGGCAAATAAAGGGACTTTATCATTCACAGAATAGGTTTAACTTGTACGGTTAGAACAATCGATCGATGTAAATCGTATACATATATATATATATAGCTAATTAAGGGTTTAGACGTAAATAAGGCCGTTAGGTGTAATTTTCTCCCATTAGGTGTAATCTAACGTCCAATGAATCCTTACGTGTAAGGTTAGGTAATGNAACTTCGATTGTTCTCATGAAAGTTCTTTAACCTTTTGTGCCTCAAAGTTTTTTCTTCGTGATGAGCAAACTGAAAAGTAATGTTTTAGAGGATGAGTTTTTTTTTACCGAGGCTAATATTCTCCCAGGGACTCCTGTCACTTTTCCTTCTGACATGAACTGGTCGAATTTGTTTCGGCAAATAAAGGGACTTTATCATTCACAGAATAGGTGCAACTTGTACGGTTAGAACAATCGATCGATGTAAATCGTATACATATATATATATATATAGATCATCGCTTCGGCAAAGAAGATAAGAAATATATGTGTCTGTGGAAAAATATTTCTACTTGGACATTTTCGTCGCAGTGATTCTCATTTGCTCAGATATGAAATGGTACGCTGATACTGCCTGTACTTTTTGCGATCTAAATGTTAATTTTGAAAGTCTTGAAATTCTATTTTTTTTACTGATGTTGTAAATATGTATGAAATAATAATACGAAATGTGTCGTTCATTTCACACAAAAGTGGTAAACTTAGTGCGGTATGAGACAAGCTATGAAGCTACAACTCACTGCATGAGTACGCAGATACTGTAATAAACTGGAGGGAACTATCGCAACCCAAAAATACTTCACCTTCGTTAAAACTTCACAGCTAGTGCTTCATTGCACAACATCATGCGGCAACATTTCGACACGCGATGGGCCCACACCTCCGCTCGTACCCTCAGGGCCCAAGAACCCGAACACAGACACAGTATTGTCACCAATAGAGCTCCATTAGTTTATCAGTAGGAGCGGAACGAAACATTACTTATAGATGCTCAATCAAATTTTAAAAAAAGAGGAATCCCGGCCAGTCATTGATGTAACTTTGTTCAAAGCGAGTCACGTTGACTTCGTAATTACGTCTAAAGAGCCCTTTTAGATCTCGCTCGGCTTGTTTACGTTCTGCCGAAACCAAGAACACTTGAGCACATCGATCCTATCTGAGGAGCTCTTGCTTAACTTAAGTGCTTCGTTACCGTCATCGAAATACCTTTGGATGGTAGCAGAAGTTCGTTAGCTGATCAAGATAACAAGTAGAGATATGTATATACCACTTGTCTTAAGTTTCTAGCACAAGAACGTGTGTTTTCATATGTAGTATCAAAAAGGGTTTTCTTGGAGAATTATTACTACAGTGTGATCAATTTTTATATACTATGTTTGATAAACAGTTATTAAAGCGTATTACATCGATATTACCTTATAAAGTATTTTCGTTATTTCATCAAGAAATAAAATAAAAAATCAGTACTACATACTTATACATAGAAAGTATTGATAAGGATAAATTTACCTCAAGCTCTAAATCAAATAAAAACTATAGCTGATTTCAACCTAATTATATTAAAAATTAAATGTAAAACATTGCATAGATCGGTCATGCACCTAGGATTCACAGTTTGTTGGTCTTGTAGACTGCAGTTAAAAAATTAAACAACGTGGGCGGGATACAACCAGTATTCGAAGCCGTGGATTCTTAAACGTAAGTTTAAGTAGATTTATATATACAGCTGGCCCCGTATAATTCGACACGTTCGTGAATTGGCCTTGTCGAATTATGTGGGTTTATGAATTAAGCGAGTAATTCGACACACCCCCGAGATATCATCACACAGAAGTGGTAATTCAACAAACACAGTTTGCAAAGCATCAAACCATCATAATATATATTATGTAGTATATGTACCATAAAATCGTCAAACTCACCCATTAGAATAAACCACTTTTAACACTTCCATTTAGAGTGCTTATTAAATCACATAAGCTTTATTACACTTCCATTAATTTATTTACATGTGTACACGTCTCCAGCTACATTGTGATTATTCGCCACTGTCCTCACCACCTTCTCCACCAGTTTTAAAGATATGTTCCGTGGGCTCAGGAGCCAAAGGAGCTACATCACATGAACTGTGTGACAGACTGTTCGACGCACGAGAGAGGTTCTGCAGAGCTGGTGCAACGCCACCCAGACCTACTCTTGTCTAGGGGGCCTTGGCTGAGGTTTCTCGGGCTAGTCTGAGCCTAGCTGGGCTTCATCACGCAATTAAATCGACATCGGGAGTAAGCAATTCGATAGTAAACAATTCTACAACCTCGGTTACATCGTCACTTTGTCGACTTAGCCTGGTTTACCGGCGTTTCAAATCGGCTTCCACGATATTTCGACATTTGAATTTGCTAATTCATAACTTTGGAAAAATGGCGAATTAACCGATATTCATATTATCCGAGGACGAATTATCCGAGGTCTACTGTATATATTTTGACATTTCAAGTTAAAAAAATATGTCATTAAATTATCACCAAACATGCGTATTCATATCGCTTTTGCGTCATGAAGTTTTCAAAACTCACAACATCACCTATAACGAGCATCTGGTAGAGCTATACCGCACGAGGGTTCTAGTATCTCTAGTATATGCAAATAACTAATTATTACATGAAAATATTAGAAATGGGCGTGGTCACTTATATAATTTATTATTGGTAATAATAAATGAATAAATCAATGAAGATTGTATGAAAGAAAGTTCCTACTGTAAATGAATGTTGAATTGGGAATGTTCCAGTTGATTGTTTGCGAACAGTCCAGTTGATTGTTCTCGTTTCAATACTTTGATCACAAAGTAGCAGAACATAAATAATACAGAAGAAAAATGAGAATAGAACATCAACATCCCAGAATTGTGACTATGAAAATAACAAAGAAAGAAAGTGCGCATAACAAGTTAGACATGTCCCCAAGGGGTGAGCTATTCCCCAGCTTACTTACCTAAAAGCCTTAGCGCGATTGAGTCTCATACTGCAGCTGGATCAGTAAAACACACGTAAAGTTCTCACAATATATTGGAAAAAGAGAATGGAAATTTAATACAAAGAGGAAACCACATGAATGCAAGAATTAAGTAAACTATTTTGACACTCCTCGATATAAACTTGAATCACAACTGATACCGGTCGCACTTGAACACTTCACAAGTTCTCTGGAGATATATATATATCTATGCGTAACTTCGACCTGAAATATTTGAAAGGTTTAGTACCATCAGAAACAAATTAACCAGTCGAAATATTGAGCCAGGTGGCAAAAACGGTGCTCTCAGACAGCGAAGATATAATACAATGCATGTAAACAAACATTTTATCATATCGATGCTGTGTTTACGAAAACTCCGGGAAAAAAAAAACACACTGGCTATGCATGTTTCATTCATTTCTTAACACATTTCGATGACCACCGTCTTCAACTCTAGACGCTCAAATTTTTGGTTACAATAGAAAGTTTTTATATATATATATATAGTATATACCCGGGCAGATT
This sequence comes from Parhyale hawaiensis, assembly GCA_001587735.2. Classification (NCBI taxonomy): domain Eukaryota; kingdom Metazoa; phylum Arthropoda; class Malacostraca; order Amphipoda; family Hyalidae; genus Parhyale; species Parhyale hawaiensis. The sequence continues at coordinate 8,343,192 of LQNS02277997.1, read as the reverse complement.
AGACTATCACACTACACCATGGTTATGTATGTGAATGCATTGTAATATTAGCTTACTATAATCATTATTTTCTACAATTTGAACTAAGGCATTTTTTTATATTGCTTTTTTTGAGCGCGATAAGTGTGACATGAATAGACTACAAGCTTCATTTATTTATGTACACACATTCATATTTCCTCAAGCTTAAAACATTTACCACAAAATAAAACCTTTTTTGTCGGTTTCTCTGCAGTAATTCCACTTCTATCAATGCAGTAATACTCCATTTTAGTTGGCTAATAACATCTTCCCCACACTCACTTCGAGAAACTTCATTAGCTAATATGTACGCGTGAATCACATCGCACTGCGAAGGTCCAGTGACACACTTGCTTCAATACTTAATTAACACTGAGAAGTAAGACAGTAAAAGAGAGAGTCTCTGCCTTGCCGTCGTCATTTTTTCATCTCCTCCTCGGACTGCAATTATCGAAGAGGTGACTCTTCTACGCAGACTTCTGTGAAAACTGCGTTGCAACTGAAGTCCATTGTCTACGTAGAACGTAGTTAAACTGCTATACCATTACTTGTATTTGGACTCGCGGGGACTGCAAGCACTTCCTACTCTTTACGCACAATAAAGTTATTTTTAAGTTCGTGCTACTTTAAAAAGGAGCACCCACTCTGGATCAATTTAGCATAAAGAACGCGTTACGACTGCCAACTTCGACATGTATATTACGTAGAGTATACACTGCAGTTCGTATTGGACTTTACGTATACGATGAAGATTCACTGCTGAAACTGTTCGTGTAACACGTCATCATACGGGTAGGCAACATAGATTCACTCAGACACTGGAACATATATCGTCATTTACTTCAACTTGTAACTTAGTACATTGAAGCAGCGTCGAATTGTGAATGGCCTCATTATTGAGACTAGAAGACAGTTCTCAATGGACAAACGAAGCATTTAGCAACCGAGCACTGCCCATGGGCACACTGTGTCGACACACTGGCGATTATCAAAAGCATTAGCAGGCACAAAGACGAAGGTATGGGCATACACTGCCATAAACGCAAATTGTTCGTGCACGGGAAACACCTTACATCACTCCGCGAGTAAATGGAGACGAGTTCTGGTAGTTCACGCATTTGCTGTTAAACCGCGCACCACACTAAGTAAATGCTGTGTGCCGTGCCTATAGCTCACTGGGACTTTTGAGCTAAGGGGAGAGAAAATGGCCGTATTTTCCCCAAATAGCAAAGCCAAGAGGCCCCTCGCCCCCCTGTGGGGACGAGAGAGCACGAAAAATCTGTGATCTCTCCAACTCTGCGCTATAACTGACTATATCCTACAATCTACCCTCTACATTTTAAGGACTAGTTAAAATCTTGCCCACACTGGTCTTGGGCCGAGACCACGCACAGTTTGTTTACCTAAGATTAGAGCTCAAGCCTGAAGCACTTAATTCTACCTCCTGCCATCAAGCAGATGTTTCGACTGAACATAACATTTTTCTTTTCCGTCGAACATTGTACATTCGAGCATGAATGCTGAACACTACATTCCTTCTTGGTAAACCTATTTTCTAGAGATATTTATTACTGTCCTATGTGTATACGTAGTCGTACAAATCAATATTTATGTATGTACATTTTTTGCGAATCTGATGCGAACTGAAGCCGCATCAAAAGGACATCACCACAGATGTTCTAAAGTTCTGTAGCTACTGACATTTTGTTTAATGCATATGTATGCAGATGTTCAGGTTAATAGAATTTTCATGGAGTGCCCGACTTTTGTCTGGGTGCGATTTACATAGTTTCCATTGTGGTTTAGGTTTCTGCGTAAGTGTTCGATGATTTTTAATACTAGGTTGATTTGATCGTACCTTTCATTTCCCTGCAATTTAGGCTCGTCGCCGCAATCTTCCAGGTGAGACACCGTTATTTGCCAAATGCGTGTTAAATTTAAAATTATTTTATTAAATGTCGGAGATTGGCTATCCTCCTATATTGTGTGGTAGTGAGCGTTGTTGGTGCGACGTTGGGATTTTGTATTCCATGTGTGTACTATAATTTCGTGTCCAAATTAATCCCTGTTACGTGATACACTATTACAAATTCGAGCCGGCGAGTGGGATACGCGTCTTTCGAATAAAAATATTAATGGAGCTGTAAGACTCTACACTATTATCACATGAGCTAACTAGAGCACTCTGAGAGCGCATACCTCCGCCAAGTGAGCCATCGGTAGCAAAAATTCAAATTGGCTCTGAAACCATAATTTTCTTTGCATAAACTCCAAAATCTGATCATTTGTGCCTTTTTATATTAATAACAGCTTGTTCA
>LQNS02277997.1:8329335-8340649 GCA_001587735.2 Parhyale hawaiensis | reverse complement strand
AATCTACTCTTTGTTTTATACCTAACAACTCATGTTAATTTCATCAAAATCCATTCATAACTTTTTGAGTTATGGCATCGAGAAAAATAACGCAGACAAACAAACAAACAAACGAATGGACTTATCTTCACCAAAAGTTAATCATCTGTTCCTCTCAACATATCTAACAATCCCTGCAAATTTCATCCAAATCGGTTCATAACTTTTTGAGTTATCCTGGTGACAGACAAACAGACAAACAGACAGACAGACAAACACGACGAAAACATAACCTCCTTGGCGGAGGTAATAAGGAAGCAGCAGCTCAATTGTCAGCTCATTCGTGTGTCATTCTTTTTGTATCTTGTAAGTTCTTCATTAATTATCATTTTGATTTATTAATTAATTTTCTTAAATAAAAATCTTTTTTATTAAAAACCGTAACATAATAGGTACTTGACTCTTGCATCAGTAACTGTTCAGGTGGTGTGAAGACTGTCTGAAACAACTGCTTGTATTCAGTGGTAGAGCTGGTGACACGGCATCATCACAAGCTCTAAAATTGCGTTCACCTAAAAAACCTGCAGATGTGAAGTGACTATTCGGTTTCAGCTTGTATATTCAACAAACATCAGTAATTTCAATCGGTGTTCGCAGAACGTGCCTGCAAAATGACTTATGTAAACATACACCGCCATCAAAAGCTTTAGAATTGCGTGCACTTATAATTTGCAGGCATGAAATGTAAATTCAGCGTGTCAGCACAACACACGTCAGTCTGGGTTATGACTCATGAAAAAATACGATAAAGGCGTCAGGATTAGCGGGCGGGAGGCTCTCGGGTGTTTTAGCCTAGGGAAGGATGGCCGGTGAGGCCATAAACTGCAAAAACTCTCTCGACAAACTCAGGCTCAAAATGCCTTGTCAAAAAAAATAATACTCCTGCGTTGTAGGGAAGCTTTCAGTAAGCGTACCGTTAGCATTACGTATTATATTATAGATATATACATATTTCGTGAAAATGCTGACTACTTTTAGCATTATTTATCTGTCAGGTTATTCTACTTTCCAAAAATTCTCAATGCCATCATTGGCGAAAAAAATAAAATTTGCCCTACACTTAGAACTTGACCGGTCTCGCCAAGACTTCATGGCATTATCAGATAACACGAATAAAATTGCAGCAGTCAGGAAGCTAGGCGTTTGAGATGTTTATAGTGCTGCTGGTAAAAGAGAACTGAGGAGGAGGTGAGGTAGGGGTGTATTTATAAGTGTCGGAACGGATGAATGCTGGCTTACGGCGCCGCTGAATCACTGAAAAGCTTGAGTACCCTGACTGTATCGGTGTGTTGCAAGTTCATGCGAGGTCTGTGTTGTTGTATCAGTAATGATTCTGTTATCTGAAGCCTATTTAAAGTTCCGTTCTCGGTATAATATTTTAGTAGTGTTGACTAACACGTACCCATGTACCTTGCGAGTGCAGTGTTGGGGTGCTGCATGCATGGAACTTGATGGATCAAGTTGCAAGATGGGAAGGTAACCTCCTAGAAAGTGTTGTGGACGATTGGCCGACGTACGAGTGCTTCTCGAGCTCACAGTCTCCGAAGCTACATCGATATTCGTTCAAAATAATATGAATGAGAAAATATTAATGTTAAGGAAATTATTTCGGCTCCTATATTATGAAGATCTTTAATATACTGTATATATAGTTTTGTTTAATTTTATAGTTAGAGTCTGATATTAAAAAATATGCTATAATATTATCAGCGTACACTCCTTTCCATATCTTTTTACTTTCATGCATTTTTCGGATATTACGATACCGTTGCTTTAATAAGCCCGTGATACAGCTAACCTATGATTTTTAAGTTACTAGCGTATACCAGCGTTTCTATGTATATCAGAGGGAGGGAAGCCTAAAATTGAATCGTTCTAAGTAAGCGTCTAGCGCTCTCAAGCATCAAACATTGAACTTTAAAGGATGAACCGCATCCACAAAAATCATCAATGACCAATAATTTTATCAATGTAGCTAATAATGTAGTCTCAATAAACGTTATTGCGCATGGGAGATCATGGAGAAGCTGACAACATTGGTGAAACGAACGGAAGTGAAACTCAATTATAGCTCAACGTTTAACGTTAATTTGGTATTATTTTTGAGTCTGCAGTACATATTATGAGAACTGACCAACAACGAGAATATTACACACATGTGGCTGCACTTTAGCAAGTTCACAAGACTGCATGTCCTTCATTCCAAAAAATGTAGTTGGTTGAGACCAGAGAAATGAAGGTCACAAAGCCATCCTCTGAAATTCGCTGATTAAGGATGGTTTAATTGTGACCTTTTTTTCTATAAATATTGTCATATACAAATGAGTAAACCCTCAACTATCCAATGAATATGAACCGAAGTCATTGTGACCCTAGCTCTTCTACCGTACCAAACACAGTTAATAGATCTTGAAATTTACCTTTATAATAATGAACCAAGAATGGTTGTGACCTTTGTTCCTTCAACAATAACAAATACAAATACATGGAGCCTGGGAAATATAAAAATTATTGCGAGCCAAGAACGGTTGCAACCTTGGTTCTTTCAACAATGCCAAATACAATTATTATGATCCAAGAATGGTTGTGACATTGGTTCTTTCAACAATGCCAAATACAATTATTATGATCCAAGAATGGTTTTGACATTGGTTCTTTCAACAATGCCAAATACAATTATTATGATCCAAGAATGGTTGTGATCTTGGTTCTTTCAACAATGCCAAATACAATTATTATGATCCAAGAATGCTTGTGACATTGGTTCTTTCAACAATGCCAAATACAATTATTATGATCCAAGAATGGTTGTGATCTTGGTTCTTTCAACAATGCCAAATACAATTATTATGATCCAAGAATGGTTGTGACCTTGGTTCTTTCAACAATGCCAAATACAATTATTATGAACCAAGAATGGTTGCGACCTTGGTTCTTTCAACAATGCCAAATACAATTATTATGAACCAAGAATGGTTGCGACCTTGATTCTTTCAACAATGCCAAATACAATTGTTATGAACCAAGAATGGTTGCGACCTTGGTTCTTTCAACAATGTCAAATACAATTATTATGATCCAAAAATGGTTGTGACCTTTACCCTCTCAACAATTTGAAACTTAAACGAAAAATACGTAATACAATCCAGTTATTTTGAACCAAGAATGGTTGTGACCTTTGCCCTTCCAACAATTTGAAATATAAACGAAAAAGACCTACAAAAAATTCCAGTTATATTGAACCAAGAATGGTTGCGACCTTTACTCTTCCAACCCCGCCACCATATACTAATGACTGCATCACCTAAGAATGTCATAGCCACTTCCGCATACGTACGTAGCTCCCCTCGCTGCAACACGGCCCCGGCTTAGCCTCTCCTGCATTACTCAATGAAGATAACTTCCCGGGAAATGAGGAAGGCTTCCAAGTCATTAAATGTCATTAGGCAGATAGTAGTGAGTTAATAGGGCGTCCATTTCATTATACTGTGTTCTCGAGGCTGCTGCGCACGTGGCATACTGATGTGTGATGCAAAGCGAGATGCGTAAATGCCACCTAGGTACAGGGCCCCTTTCTGCCGTAGAAAAAGTAGCTATAAACAAAGTAAAATAAATAAGTTAGAGCAAGTTTCAAGGTAGAAATCGTGCGAAATCATGTAGCGAATACCACACTTGTGAAATTGGTCCTGTAGTTATGTGTCAGAAAATTGGGGAATCAACTATGTTGCAAGACGAGCTAGGGAAGATGCCAGTTGGTCAAGTGAAAAGTTACTTTCTGAGCGAAGTCATTAAAGAAAATACATTCAAAACTGAGCCTTTCAACTACAAAAAAAAAAAAAATCAAAACTTCGACATCGACACGTGTCAAAACACTTTTCTGAGATACGAAAATGTTAACGTGAATTAAACTATGCATATGGTTGAAAAAGTAGTATTTACAAAATAAACAAAAAAAAAATAAATAATGTGTTAATGAAAGACCTAAGGTGGCAATGCTCACCTTAAGCCACCAAGACCCGCTGTCTGTCTCTGAAGTAAGAAATTATTTAATGGCGTCTGCGTTACACTTATTAACTGTGCTGAACTGAATATAGAGCAACGAAGTATGGAATGAATTTTCCAGTAATGGTTGACAGCAGTGCCGGCACTCAAGCAGAGCCGCGAATTCAGAATTTCTGCTCATAGGTTTGCTAAACATTCAGAGAGTGTGATGAGGTGGGCGCTGCGGCCCTCTTGCGGCCCTGCTGCCCGGGCACAGGAACAAAAAGGCCACACGATCGGGCGGCCTGCGATGCCGAATTTTTTCCGATTGATTTCTTATGTGTCTCAGCTGAAAATTAGCCCAAGTGACTTGCGTAATTTATTTATGTAAGTTACGTCATGGCTGAGTGAAGTGCAATGGTTTTGAATACTTGAACCTCGCTGCGTGCTGCGTGCGGAGCGCACTCCTTCCCTTTGTAGGCTGTCAGATGTCGAACTAATCAGTTCTGTCGGTGCTTCGTGCCCTGGTCGGCTAAGGTTTGGAATTTGTTGCCGGCATTGGCCTTTGGTCGTATTGGCTTGCAGGCGTTTAAGTCAGCTGTGAATGGTTTTTTGCTGGATTTCTTTAAACAGCGTTTTGGGCTTCCCGGCTCAGGCGTGAAGTTTTAATAATAATAATAATGTGATCTGGAGAGAGAAAAAAAAATCCTTTTAGTGCTTTGGACTCCGTTTGAAAAAGACGCCTGCCATTGAAAGTTACCTATAGATTTTCTCTGAAGTTAAGAGGTCTAGCTGAAGTACAGCATTCTCTTTAAAATAGCGAACTGCCTCTGAAATGATTTTTTCTTTCTGAACAACCGCATTCCCTCTTATGCTGAGGCCACGTATGCATTCCTACGGACAACTGGCAGCGAGAATGAGTAGTTCACTGATCCGGAAATATTTACACTCGGTAGCATAGATACGGTATCATGAACGACATGCGAGCTGCTCATCTTTGCATCTGTCTGTTCCCGTTGGAACCTCCTTGGTTGTTACTGTGAACGTATAGTGTAGCCCCGGCATGAAGTGACGACTTCCTGCTGAAATGAGGAACCACTAGTGAAAAGGTGCACTCTCTCGGCAGTGACGACAGCCCATTTCTGGTGACCCACTAGGCCTTTCTACAACCAACTGAATGCTAGGATGAGCAGCTCACGCCCCGTTTTGTATATAATTAAAATCGGTAGCATAGATACCGTGGCATAAATGGCATCCGAGTCTCGCATCCATGCATTAATTTCTCTGCGTATATATGTGTGTCCCCAGCAGCAGCAGGTTCCCAAAGGCAAATACTGCAGCATCTGCTAATGGCTTATAAAGGCAACGCTGAGGTCAATCTATCTGCAATGCTCAAATAACAGGCCTCCAGCAAGTGACATTTAAGTGCTCTAGCATAATAATAATGTCTTTGTTGCCGATGCAGCTGCGTGCTCATGTAACTGTAATATTACTGAGGGTCTACTGGCTCAAGTTAAAATAATGGGTACTTTTGTAACTGTAATATTACTGAGGATGTACTAGCTCAAGTTAAATTAATAGTAGAATATATTTGAAAGTTTATTTCCTTGATAGTGAGAAAGAATTAAACGTTTTTTATTTCAAATTCAGTCTTTGTGGGATTAAGCAATACTAGTTAAGAATCATATAAAATAACTAACTAACCTTCAGTAACAAATACAATTCATTAATAAATAAAAACTTTGCAGAATTAGCGCAGAGTTATATATACTACTCTACAAAGACTATTATTCTGCAATACTTGTGTTGAAACCCAGTTTAAATCTGTTGGTGTCTCTCCGTCTAGATCTGAAGGATTAGATGGGAGAAAATGCACCGGCTCAACAGCATTTCGCTCTACCTCTCTAATCTTTTGAAATCTCAAAAATAAAGACGTCTGCAGCTCCTCACCGGTAGTGGCTTGTACTGCCTTCCTATACTTCGAATTATTCTTGTAGCTCACAACGAGCAAATTAGCTTCCAACATTTTTTTTAGCTTTTAGAAGTATCAAAGTCTCTCCAATTAAGTCTGGAACTATATTAACGAAATGTTGTATTAAATAGTACTTCCATTTCACATTAAGTGGCACAATATTTAAACACTATTTTTAAAAAAGAAGGGGGCTGCTTCTCGACATAAAAAGACTCATACCTGATAGTGTGTCTCTGCTCTAAATGCTCTGCTCCTCACCACTGTCCGGCAATAAATGGGTAAGTGGTACGACGCATATGGCAATACCGCGCATGAAGCTATATCTGGTTGGCTAAAAACCTTTGATCAAAAAACGGTTCAAAATATTTTACTCTTCCGTAATTACAGCGGCAGCAGACTCTGCAAGAATTTACTTAAAAGCATTGCGCTGAATATAGCTCAGCAAGACGCACCATAAGCAAGAATTAGCGCAGAATATCTGCAAGGTTCGCGGACGCATTCGGCGTTGTGCCGGTTCTTTCGGGAGCAGAATGGAGCTCAAACTTTCTAAAATCATCGCCGAAAATATTCCCTAAATTTTCGGGTAATTTTTTCCGATGTTCGACACCTCATTCCGGTGCTCGTCAGGTCGGCGATTCTTTTCAGAAACGATTCTTTGANGGAGCAGAATGGAGCTCAAACTTTCTAAAATCATCGCCGAAAATATTCCCTAAATTTTCGGGTAATTTTTTCCGATGTTCGACACCTCATTCCGGTGCTCGTCAGGTCGGCGATTCTTTTCAGAAACGATTCTTTGACTGACGACCTGGCGGCCTCTTGCGCTAAAGACCGGCAAACGCTGCCTAGCACCGCGTCTGGAAAAAGACAAGTGAAGTTGGGAGGCGGGCCTTCAACCGCCTGATCCTTTGGGACCTCAGGCAAAATAATGTATATAATGTCTTATTTTAATTTCTGAGCAGAACAGGCATAAGCTGGGCTAGAAAAAATTAGGTATTACATTGAATCGTTCAAATTGAGCAGTGAAGCTGATTATCACTGCTCGTACGCAAGTACGGATCTGTAAAGCGTTACGGGCAAGATCTCCCTGAGAAGTTCTCCTCTGGGAAACCAACACGCACTAGTTCGTGCTGCAGATATAGGTCAACTGGTCCCAGAATGAAAAATAAGGCTACAGTCGACCAGGGATCTTGAAGAATTATGGCTCCCATCGACGGAAGGTTTAACGATCCCCTCCACTCCCTCCCTTCCACTCTCATTTCTGGGCAACCTAAGTGCCTCCACGGTAGCTGTGCATACCATGCAACTTTTGCTGAATCAGCACACCGAGCACCACAAGATTTCTCACCTAACTTGGCGCCCGATCCCGGCACCTCTAAGTGCACCAGTTCAGCACGCAAGGCCGCTGCTCCCGTGGGTATGATGTGCACCAAGGAGATTTAATAGAAAGATGTTGCAAAGGCTAGAAAATTGGGAAGCTCGGCTAACTCGCAGATTGGCTGCGCGAATAAGTGGAAATCTGTGATTGATGGGAAGGGAGCAGCCATCGAAAAATAAAGAGTAAAAAAAAAATTCCTGGCTAGTGTGAAGGAATGTGACTACGTTCCTTCCTTCTATGAAAAACCTCCTTGGTTTGCAGCTCGCACGTTACATCGAGCATAGATACGGTACCATAAATGACGTCCAAGTCTCCCATCCTTCAATCTAGTTGTCAATGAGAATACATACTGTAGCCTCGGTATTATGGACCAAGTGCTTTCTACGCACGTTACGGACCAAGTCGTTCCTGCGTTACGGACCAAGTCGTTCCCGCGTTACGGACCAAGTCGTTCCCGCGTTACGGACCAAGTCGTTCCCGCGTTACGGACCAAGTCGTTCCCGCGTTACGGACCAAGTCGTTCCCGCGTTACGGACCAAGTCGTTCCTGCGTTACGGACCAAGTCGTTCCCGCGTTACGGACCAAGTCGTTCCTGCGTTACGGACCAAGTCGTTCTAGCGTTTCGGACCAAGTCGTTCCTGCGTTACTGACCAAATCCTGCCTTCGTTACGGAGCAAGTCCTCCTAAACTCCCCTGAAAGCTGCAGACCTCGCCAAAGATTTAGTGAAGGAACGAAATGTGCTGCAGACGCCGCTGGCCAACTTAGAATGGACTGAAACCCACTGAAATATTGAGAGAAGAATGTCGTAATATCCTGCAGGAGATATTAGGAGGCTGTAAAGAACGGTTTTCGGTCTGTTAGGTGATATATGGCGGGCGGGTTGATTTTGGGAGAAGCATGCCGAACCAATCGTGAATGATGTCGGGCCTGTAGTGCTGATGAAGAGATCGGCTTTTGTACTTAGAAGGTGAAAATTCTGACTTGCAACGTTAAATGAGAATTTAGCAAGGCATTGTCTAATGCATGGTGTGATCTGGTAAAAATGTTGAGAATATTATTAATTCATTGGCTTAATGATCTTGTCGTATATATTTTAAGGACTTTATTAAGGTAAGTCTACTTTGACTGCACCCTTCAGTCAAAATCAGAGGAGACGCTTCTAATCGCTCGGAATCTGCTGCGGTTTACCCATTTAAAGCCATACATTAGCTTCATGCATTAAATTTACACCATATAGGTTACTTTATATGGTAACAGAAACTACGATTGCCTTCTACTTATAAGGCAGAAATATTCTTTTGAGACACTGAAGAATTCATAATTTGCTTCACAAACTACTCAAGAATATACACATAAAATACATACACATAGCATATACAAATGCATTAACATATTATTCTACATACAAGCTATATCACTTAGCGTCATTCAACACTTACGGCGTTCAAATAAATCGTCAACGCCGCTGGTCATCCTCTCAAATTTTGACCTTTTCCCCATACATTAAGATGCTGACTACTCTCTTTTCGGTAATGCAACTCAACCGCTGCTGCCTAATTTAAGCCTTCAGTACCCAGTGATGCAGTTCTTATAATAGTGCTACGCCTCATGAAAAGGCAAGCTTAAGTCACGCATTGAAGCGTTTATGCTGACCAACATAGCTAAAGGGCTGAAATGATTCAACCCTTGCATTCATCACAGCCTATGTGTGTGATTGTTTTATGCATGCAAAATAACCAACATCTTAATTTTATCTTTCTTATTTCATTTCTATTCATACCAGTAAGAAAAGACCAGCATTAAAAAAAATTATTTGCACTCAGCTCCAAAAACAACAATCGAGCTGCTTGGCCTCCCTTTAGCACATACCATCGTCAGCGCACAGTCATGTACGTCTCAGCAATTTCACTGATAATCAAAGAGAACTCAAACATTCAAGTTAATTTTCACATAGTATGTTGACAATCTGAATGCATGTTTTGCCCATGTTTCCATTGCGCCCTTAGGCAAAACAAACAATATGATATTTTTCGAAATCTTAAGTTGTTTTATTGGCTACCTATTAGAAATATGAAACTGACAAAATCTTTCACATCTACTGTAACTTCACAATCTGCCCCAACTCCAACCTCGTCTTTCGCAATCTTGAGCATCAGTAAGGTATTTTCCAGTACCGTCGGTGGTGGCCAGACTCTGTTTCCCCAATTTCCTGATCTGCCAAAGCCCCGGTGCGCCCATTAGCTCTCATCTATCACACCTCAATAGCCTCCAGGAGATCAGGTGGTTCTCCAAAATCAGAAATTGCTCATAGATCGCCTATAATTTCATGGAAACGAAGTTTGGTTTCCAATGGCTCATCCGACTCGGTCAGCTGGGCTGCCGCGAGGCTTTTTTCCTTTATTTTAAATTTTTATTCTTAGCGTTGGAGTGAAAGATTGATGCACGCCATGCAACCAATGCTCTCCTCTTCCCGGTAATTCTTGTTCTATTTCTTGGGGCATCTGTTTAAGTGGAAAATGGATGTGAACTGAGCTTTATTCTACCAGAAGTGACCCTTTGTGTATTTGCAAATGTGGAGTGGCTTTGTTCATACCAGAAGTGACCCTTTGTGTATTTGCAAATGTGGAGTGGCTTTGTTCACACCAGAAGTGACCCTTTGTGTATTTGCAAATGTGGAGTGGCTTTGTTCATACCAGAAGCGACCCATTGTGTATTTGCGAATGTGGAGTGGCTTTGTTCATGCAGGCTCATTTTTACACTTTTAAACGAGGACTAGGTGACGTTATCCATGCCACCAATCTCTGTGGCAGCGATGCTGCATTCAGTGACCCTCGGGAAGACTAGTAGCAAGTCATCTGCACATTACACGTAACCGATAACAGCAGAATTGTCTGGAACTTTTATTAAGTGCTAGACGGCTCGTGATCCGTTGGGTCGTCATCACAATCGTCTTTTCTTTCGCAAAAAAGCAGGGTTATTTAGCTGGGCATAGACCACACGCTATTCGGCCGTCCTCTTCTGACCGTCAAGGAGAGGCCCGTCTCTATCAACAGATTCTTTACTTCTCTAAGGAATATTCAACACCCAGGCTGTACGCAAAGTCAATATATATGTTACGTATTTCGTGTATTGCCCATGGAACCGATGAATTGATCATGCCCGTTCTTGAGGCCCAACTCAGTTTAACTTCCGGTACGGTACATGTACCCTAGTCCCTCGAATTTCTTCCCGTCTATAAGCGAAGAAGCTGTGTCAAACAAGACACAAATAAACGTGACACAAGCAAGTAAGGTCGCAGAGTTTGAGTATAATATCGATAGATAGATAATATAGATAGATAGATGAGTCCTGTAAGTTTCTGAACTTTACGGCTTCAATGCCAGTGGCGTTTGGCATATGACGTGGTATTTTCTTGACCAACCCAGCACCTTGAAACGTTAAAAGTGATGAAACTTGCATACACTTTCTAGAATGTACTTTGTATGTAGAAGAGGCATAGATAATTTTAGATTTGTATGCTAAATAATATAAATTTCGCGAACAAATTAGAAAAAAACATGAAATTGAAAATTATTCACCTGAATATGAGTGACTACGTGTGAAAAATGTCTCATGTTTGCTCCATTTATATTACTTAGCATTATTCAATAATAATTGTTTCTCCACTACCCCCACTGGTAACAATAGCCAGCAGTCGCACATCGGTATATTTTAGATTCCCTTGTACTTGGCACTTTTATAACGAGCGAACGTCCGATTTATTATTATTAGTGGCCAGACAAATTTATGGCTCGATAGCGCGCGACGTCGCGCAGTATTGAAAGATGACCGTGAACGCGCATCGCCGAGTCTGGCAGCACGGGAGCGCCGCACCCGGTGGTGCGTCCATCAATTGCGACTGATATATCCGACAGGCTTACGTCGTTTGCAGAGATTGATTATTTTT
>LQNS02277997.1:8312093-8329235 GCA_001587735.2 Parhyale hawaiensis | reverse complement strand
GCTCTTGCTTAACTTAAGTGCTTCGTTACCGTCATCGAAATACCTTTGGATGGTAGCAGAAGTTCGTTAGCTGATCAAGATAACAAGTAGAGATATGTATATACCACTTGTCTTAAGTTTCTAGCACAAGAACTTTTCATACGTAGTATCAAAAAGGGTTTTCTTGGAGAATTATTACTACTACTACCCGGGCAGATTAGACTATCACACAACACCATGGTTACGTATGTGAATGCATTGTAATTTTAACTTACTATGATCATTATTATCTACATTTTGAACTAGGGCATTTTTTTATGTTGCTTTTTTTGAGCGCGATAAGTGTGACATGAACAGACTATACAAGCTTCATTTTTTTTATGTACACACATTCACATTTCCTTACGCTTAAAACATTTACCACATAATAAAACTTTTTTTGTCGGTTTCTCTGCAGTAATTCCACTTCTATCAATGCAGTAATACTCCATTTTAGTTGGTTAATAACATCTTCCCCCCACTCACTTCGAGAAACTTCATTAGCTAATATGTACGCGTGAATCACATCGCACTGCGAAGGTCCAGTGACACACCTGCTTCAATACTTAATTAACACTGAGACGTAAGACAGTAAAAGAGAGTCTCTGCCTTGACGTTGTCATTTTTTCATCTCCTCCTCGGACTGCAATTATCGAAGTGGTGACGCTCCTACGCAGACCTCTGTGAAAACTGCGTCGCAACTGAAGTCTATAGTCTACACAAAACGTAGTAAAACTTCTACTCCATTACTTGCATTTGGACTCGCGGGGACTGCAAACACTTCCTACTCTTTACGCACAGCAAGGTTATTTTTAAGTTCGTGCGACTTTAAAAGGAAGCACCCACTCTGGATCAATGTAGCATAAAGAACGCGTTACGACTGCCAACTTCGACACGTATATTCCGGAGAGTATACACTGCAGTTCGTATTGGACGTTACGTTTTCGATGAAGATTCACTGCTGGAATTGTTCGTGTAACACGTCATCATACTGGAGGCAACATAAATTCACTCACAGACTGGAACATACAGTATATCGGCATTTACTTTAACTTGTAACTTAGTACAATGAAGCACGTCGAAATGGGATGGCCTCATTGTTGAGACTAGAAGACATACTTCTCAATGGACAAACGAAGCATTTAGCAACTGAGCACTGCCCATGGGCACACTGTGTCGACACACTGGCGATTATCAAAAGCATTAGCAGGCACACAGACGAAGGTATGGGCATTCACTGCCATAAACGCAAATTGTTCGTGCACGGGGAACACCTTATATCACTCCGCGAGCAAAAGGAGACGAGTTCTGGTAGTTCACACATTTGCTGTTGAACCGCGCGCAACACTTAGTAAATGCTGAGTGCCGGCCGTGCCTATAGCTCACTGGAATTTTTGAGCTAAGGGGAGAGAAAATGGCGGTATTTTCCTTAAATAGCAAAGCCAAGAGGCGCCTCCTCCCCCCCCCCCCAGTGGGGACAAGAGAGCACGAAAAATCTGTGCTCGCTCCAGGCTCTGCGCTGTAACTGACTATATCCTACAATCTACCCTCTACATTTTAAGGACTAACTAACATCTTTCCCACACTTTGGTCTTGGGCCGAGACCATACACAGTTTGTTTACCTAAGTTTAGAGCTCAAGCCTGAAGCACTTCTATCTCCTGCCATCAAGCAGATGTTTCGACTGAACATAACGTTTTTTTTCCCGTCGAACAGTGTACATTCGAGCATAAATGTTGAACACTACATTCCTACTTGGTAAATCTATTTTCTAGAGATATTTATTACTGTCCTATGTGTATGCTTAGTCGTACAAATCAATATTTATGTATGTACATTTTTTGCGAATCTAATGCGAACTGAAGCCGCATCAAAAGGACATCACCACAAATGTTCTAAAGTTTTGTAGCTACTGTCATTTTGTTTAATGCATACGTATGCAGATGTTCAGGTTAATAGAATTTTCATGGAGTGCCCGACTTTTGTCTGGGTCCGATTTACATAGTTTCCATTGTGGTTTAGGTTTCTGCGTAAATGTTCGATGATTTTAAATACTAGGTAGATTTGATCGTAAATTCCATTTCCCTGCAATTTAGGCTCGTTGCTGCCATCTTCCAGGTGAGACACCGTTATTTGCAATGTGCATGTTAAATTTAAGGTTATTATATTAAATGTCGAAGAATGGCTATCCTCCTAATGTTCGTCAGTGAGCGTTGTTGGTGCGGCGTTGGGATCTTGTATTCCATGTTTGTACCGTAATTTCGCGTCCAAAGTAATCCCTGTTACGTGATACATTATTGAAAATACAAGCCGGTGAGTAGGATGCGCGTAATTCGACTAAAAATATTAATCCCAGTCGGAAATGATAGTTGTGAAAATAGTAGAACAACTATGATTATAGTCGAGACTTTGGTTTTTTATTATCAAAATATCCTCCATATTCAACCATTTATGGGGTGCAGTATGATAGAGATATGTCACAACCTTCGACCATATTACCAACCATGATTCTCGACCATAAATACCCAATTACAATTATTCAGATTTTAGCTGTACAACCATGATCTACTATAGTAAACCGTATGAAACACCATTCACGATCAAAATGGACTATTTTTAGCGAATGATACAAGTATATTCTACCAAGATAAACTTTTTAACTATTGGCATATTAGGCAGTTGATGCCTGCTTTGTTTGCTGATGCCTGCTATTGGTCTACAAGAGTTGATATTTTATTTAGTTTGACATGTTAGAGTGCCTTATATTAGTTTTATCTATTGACATCTGTTCCGCTAGGCGTACCATGGGCAAGCAGTACTTTTGGAAGGGCGCATTCTAATTCTAATTTTGATACGTCAATTTTAGCATGTCAGATTCGAAATGCTTTGTTTACTGTATGTTTGAGAAACTGAGAATGAATAGTGGTATAAAGGTGTAAGACTGACAATTAAATATGTGAAAGTAACCTGTACCTAGTAGATATAATTGAACTCTGTTTATTGTAGGTAATGACATTATTGACGATTTTATGACTGATGTCCCATAAGTGTTTACGCTTTCAGTGGACGCGTTCTCCATATTCCCTGTACCCTAGTTTTGTTTTTGACTGAATGAATATGTATTTTAATGTGAGAACAATAAAGGTGATAAAGGTGATTAGTTGCTTATAATAATAGTTTAATTATTACGTGCGTGTTAGGCCTGCAGCTCAGAATGGTCTAAGGCTCTAAACTTCAGAACGATGCTAGAGCAGGGGCTTGAACCAGTCGGTACAGCTAACTCACGTTTATATGTAACTTCTTTAACTCTAAGTCGGTATCGAGCTACTATACCCAGTTTAGAAGAAGTCAAAATTCGGTAGATAATTTTCGGCCGTACCCGTTGTCAGGGTACGTAAGGTTAAATATTTCATGAAACTTAACATCTTTCACATAAAGCTAATGGGAATAATTTTTTGATAAATCTCTACAGATATGAAATGAATGAACATAAAAATAGAGGGCAATATTTGATCAAAGATTGCAATACTATTCAAAAAGGGATACAACAAAAAAAATTGAAAAAAAAAATGTGTAACTACGCTAAAGTGGTTAAGCGTAAAAAAAATCGAGAAATAGATAAAAATAATTTCAAGGCCGTTAGTGTCCATATAAACCCTGCAATTTTTACATTTCATCGACAGGAAAGAAAATACTGAAAATATGCACAATTTTTGCACTATGATATGAATTTTTCGATTTTTCGCATTCAAACTTACAATTATACAATATTATTTTGGTTGATAATATCGGGAAATCTAGCCATATTATTAAAATCCATGGCAATCCATACATATTCTACCCCATATAATGGGAGGAATTCCCGTCATGATCGTACGTACGGAAATCCGTTGATAAGCTACGATAGTTATGCTCTAGCATATGCTCCACCATGTAGTCTTTAAACATCCATGTACTACCATCTACCATGTATAGTCGCCAAACATCCACGTACTACCATCGACCTTCATTTCCAACAACCAATATTGACTCCACCAATATCGACCTAAATATACTAAAATCAACGTTATGCTATGGTCGACATATCTTCCATATTGTTTCATCATCCATGATCGACTTTAATCTCTCATACACTACTATATTCTACTATAGTCACAACCATAATTTCCGACTGGGATGGAGCTGTCAGGCTCTACACCATTATCACATGAGCTAATAAGGAAGCAGAAGCTCAATTGTCAGCTTGTTCGTGTGTCATTCTTTTTTATCTTGTAAGTTCCTCATTAATTATCATTGATTTATTAATTTTCTTTAAATTAAAATCTTTTTCATTAAAAACCGTAGCATAATAGGTACTTGACTCTGGCATCAGTAACTGTCTAGGTGTGAAGACTGTCTGAAACAACTGCTTGTATTCAGTGGTAGAGCTGGTGACGCGGCATCATCACAAACTCTAAAAGTACGTTCACCTAAAACCTACCGATGTGAAGTGACTATTCGGTTTCAGCTTGTATATTGAACAAACATCAGTAATTATTACAATCGGTGTTCGCAGAACGTGCCTGCAAAATGATTTATGGAAACATACACCGCCATCAAAAGCTTCAGAAGTGCGTGCACTTATAATTTGCAAGCATGAAATGTAAATTCAGCGTGTCAGCACAACACACGTCAGTCTGGGTTATGACTCATGAAAAAATACGATAAAGGCGTCAGGATTAGCGGACGGACGGCTCTCGGGTGTTTTAGCCTTAGGAAGGATGGCCGGTGAGGCCATAAACTGCAAAAACTCTCTCGACAAGCTCAGGCCCAAAATGCCTTTGTAAAAAAAATAATACTCATGCATTGTAGGGAAGCTTTCAGTAAGCGTACCTTAGCATTACGTATTATATTATACATATATACAAATTTCGTTAGAATGATGACTACTTCTAGCATTATTTATCTGTCTGTCAGGTTATTCTACTTTCTGAAAATTCTCAATGCCATCATTGGCGAAAAAACTAAAATTTGCCCTACACTTAGAACTAGACCGGTCTCACCAAGACTTCATGGCATTATCAGATAACACGAATAAAATTGTAGCAGTCAGGAAGCTAGGCGTTTGAGATGTTTATAGTGCTGCTGGTAAAAGAGAACTGAGGAGGAGGAGGAGGTGAGGCAGGGGTGTATTTATAAGTGTCGGAACGGATGAATGCTGGCTTCGGCACCGCTGAATCGCTGAAAAGCTTGAGTACCCTGACTGTACCAGTGTGCTGCGAGTTCATGCGAGGTCTGTGTTGTTGTATCAGTAATGATACTGTTATCTGAAGCCTATTTAAAGTTCCGTTCTCGGTGTAATATTTTAGTAGTGTTGACTAACATGTGCCTTGCGGGTGCAGTGTTGGGGTGCTGCATGGATGGAACTTGATGGATCAAATTGCAAGATGCGAAGGTTACCTCCTAGAAAGTGTTGTAGACGATTGCCCGATGTACAAGTGCTTCTCGAGCTCACAGTCTCCGAAGCTACACCGATACTCGTTCAAAATAATATGAATGAGATGATATTAATGTTACGGAAATTATTTAGGCTTCTATTTTATGTATATTTTAATATACCGTATAAGTAGTTTTGTATAGTTTTATAGTTAGAGTTTGATATTGAAAAATATGCCATAAAATTATCAGCCAACACTCCTTTCCATAACTTTTTACTTTCATGCATTTTTCGGAAATTACGATACCGTTGCCTTAATAAGCCCGTGATATTGCTAACCTATAATTTTTAAGACACTAGCCTATATACCAGTGTTTCTACGTACATAAATCGGAGGGAGCGAACCGTAAAACTGAATCGTTCTAAGGAAGAGTCTAGCGCTCTCAAGCATCAAACATTGAATTTTAAGGGATGAACCGCATCCACAAACATTATCAATGACCAATAGTTTTATCAATGTAGCTAGCAATGTAGTCTCAATAAAAGTTACTACGCATGGAAGCGCATGAGAGATCATGGAGAAGCTGACAACATTGGTGAAACGAACGGAAGTGAAACTCAATTAGCTCAACGTTAAACGTTAATTTCGTATCATTTTTGAGTCTGCAGCACAAATTATGAGAACTGACCAACAACGAGAATATCATAAACACTCTGGGTGCACTTTAGCAAGTTCATAAGACTGCATGTCCTTTATTGCGAAAAAATTTAATGTAGTTGGTTGACTCTGGGTGCACTTTAGCAAGTTCATAAGACTGCATGTCCTTTATTGCGAAAAATGTAGTTGGTTGACTCTGGGTGCACTTTAGCAAGTTCATAAGACTGCATGTCCTTTATTGCGAAAAATGTAGTTGGTTGAGACCAGAGAACAGAAGGTCACAAAGCCATCCTCTGAAACTCGCTGATTATGGATGGTTTAATTGTGACCTTTTTTCTTCCAATATTGCCATATATAAATCAGTAAAACCTCAACTATCCAATGAATATGGACCGAAGCGATTGTGACCTTAGCTTTTCTACCATACCAAACACAGTTAATAGATCTTGAAACTTACAATTATAATAATGAACCAAGAATGGATGTGACCTTTGTTCCTTCAACAATAAAAAATACAAATACATGAAGCCTGGGAAACATAAAAATGATTGCGAGCCAAGAACGGTTACAACCTTGGTTTTTTCGACAATGCCAAATACAATTATTATGATCCGAGAATGGTCGTGACCTTTGCCCTTCCAGCAATTTGAAATACAAACGAAAAAGACCTAGAAAACTCCAGTTATTTTGAACCAAGAATGGTTGCGACCTTTAACTCTTCCAACCCCGCCACCATACACTAATGACTGCATCACCTAAGAATGTCATAGCCACTTCCGCATACGCACGTAGCTCCCCTCGCTGCAACACGGCCCCGGCTTAGCCTCTCCTGCATTACTCAATGAAGATAACTTCCCAGGAAATGAGGAAGGCTTCCAAGTCATTAAATGTCATTAGGCAGATAGTAGTGAGTTAATAGGGCGTCCATTTCATTATACTGTGTTCTCGGTGCTGCTGCGCACGTGGCATACTGATGTGTGATGCAAAGCGAGATGCGTAAATGCCACCTAGGTACAGGGCCCCTTTCTGCCGTAGGAAAGGTAGCCATAAACAAAGTAAAATAAATAAGTTAGAGCAAGTTTCAAGGTAGAAATCGTACGAAATCATGTAACGAATACCACACTTGTGAAATTGGTCCTGTAGTTATGTGTCAGAAAATCGGGGAATCAACTATTCTGCAAGACGAGCTAAGGAAGATGCCAGTTGGCCAAGTGAAAAGTTACTTTCAGAGAGAAATCATTAAAGAAAATACATTCAAAACTGTGCTTTTCCACTACAATAAAAAAGAAAGAATATCAAAACTTCGACATCGACACGTGTCCCTTGAAGAACAAATCGAGACTCAAAGCATTTTTCTGATATACGAAAACGTTAACGTGAATTAAGCTATGCATATGGATGAAAAAGTAGTATTTACAACATATACAAACAAATAAATAATGTTATAATGAAAGACCTGAGGTTGTAATGCTCACCTTAGGCCACCAAGACCCGCTGTCTGTATCTGAAGTAAGAAAATATTCTATGGCGCCTGTGTTTCACTTATTAACTGTGCTGAACTGAATATAGAACAACGAAGTATGAAATGGATTTTCCAGTAACGGCTGACAGCAGTGCCGGCACTCAAGCAGAGCCGCGAATTCAGAATTTCTGCTCACAGGTTTGCTAAACAATCAGAGAGTGTGATGAGGTGGGCGCTGCGGCCCTCTTGCGGCCCTGCTGCCCGGGCACAAGAACAAAAAGGCCACACGATCGGGCGGCCTGCGATGCTGAATCCTTTCCGATTGGTTTCTCATGTTTCTGAGCTGAAAATTAGGACAAGTGACTTGAGTAATTTACTTATGTAAGTTACGTCAGGGCTGAGTGAAATGAAATGGTTTTGAATACTTGAATGTGATCTGGAGAGAAAAAAAAATCCTTTTAGCGCTTTGGACACTGTTTGAAAAAGACGCCTGCCATTGAAAGTTACGTATGGATTTTCTCTGAAGTGACGAGCTCGAGCTGAAGTAAAGCGTTCTCTTTAAAATAGCGACTGCCTCTGAGATGATTTTTTTCTCGTTGAACAGCCGCAATCCTTCTTATGCTGAGGCCACGTATGCATTCCTACGGGCAGCGAGAATGAGTTGTTCACTCATCCGGAAATATTATTTAAACTCGGTAGCATAGATACGGTAGCATGAACGACATGCAAGCTGCTCATCCTTGCATCATGTTGTTCCCGTTGGAACCTCCTTGGTTGTACCTGTGAACGTATAGTGTAGCCCCGGCATGAAGTGACGAGTTCCTGCTGAAATGAGGAACCACCATGCGATAAAGTGCGCTCTTTCGTCAGTGAAGACAGCCTATTCCTGGGGACACATTTGGTACTTCTACACCCAACTGATTGCTAGGATGAGCAGCTCACGGGCCGTTTTGTATATATTTAAAATCCGTAACATAGATACTGTGGTATAAATGGCGTCCGAGTCTTGCATCCATGCATCAATTTCTCTGCGTATATATGCCTAGTGTGTCCCCAGCAGCAGCAGGTTCCCAAAGGCAACTACTGCAGCATCTGCTAATGGCTAATGAAGGCAACGCTGAGGTCAAACTATCTGCAATGCTCAAATAACAGGCCTCCAGCAAGCGACATTAAAGTGCTCTAGCATAATAATAATGTCTTTGTTGCCGATGCAGCTGGGTGCTTATGTAACTGTAATATTACTGAGGGTCTACTGGCTCAAGTTAAATTAATAGTAGAATATGCTTGAGAGTTTGTTACTTTGATAGTGAGAGAGAATCATAAGGTATTTTACTGAATTTTAAATTCAGCGCTTGTGGGGTTAAGCAATACCAGTTAAGATTTATATAAAATAACTAATCTGCAGTGACAAATACAATCCATTAAAAATAAAATTTTTTGCAAAATCAGCGCAGGTAACTGCTCTACAAAGACTGCTGTTTCGCAATAGCTGTGTTGAAACTGCAGTTTGAATGCGTTGGTGTCTCTCCGTCTCCATCTGAAGGATTAGATGGGAGAAAATTCACGGGCTCAACAGCATTGGGGTTCTACCTCGGTAATCTTTTGAAATCTCAAAAATAAAGACGTCTGCAGCGCCTCGACGCGGTCGAGCCACCAAGTGTAGTGGCTTGTACTACCTTCCTATACTTCGAATTATGCTTGTAGCTCAGAGAGAGCAAATTAACTTCTAATTTTTTTTTAGCTCATAACGAGCAAATTCAGCAGACGCCGAGTGAAAAAAATGGAGATATTCTTGACAACAGAAACGTGAAGAAGAGTGAAAGAAAGAGGAAGCCGTTGAAGTATTGTTTACAGCCGACACTGACCGGTATATAATTAAAAACAATTACTGCAGACTGTTGACTTTTCAATGACAAATGCTACTGAATAAGAAGCATCCTAGGGGAGAAATTAAGATTAAATATTTACTTTAAACAGATAAAGAAAGTAAAGAACTTGCTAGACGGCCCGTGACCTGTTCCGTCAGCATCACCCTCTTCTACACTGTCGTAAAAAAAAGTGTTATTCAGCTATTTGACTGTCTATTCACTCTTGCGGCAATTGCCCTTGCGGGTCACTCTCACCAACTTCTTTGTTTCTCAAAGAAATATTCAGCACTCAGTCTCTAAGCACGGAAAAATGCAGTACATATATGTGCCGCGTAGTCCACTTGTATTTCCACTGCAACCCTTGAATTGAACGCTCACGTCCATGCAGCCAAGCTCACCTACACCTTCCGTAATACAGATACAATCGAATTAAATCTTCAAGAATGCTCTAGTTTTTTTTCACCTTAAAGCGAAGAATCCGTGTGCTTTTCGTCAATCGTCTTAGCTACTGAAACCGGCTAAGAGAATAAAATTTTAATACTTTCGTGCACTCGACGCCGGTATCGAGGTTACAACGCTCCATAAATATCCGTCTTAATTTGACTCTTGAGTGATGGCGTAGATAGTATGGCGGACTTTAAGACTTCCCTAGAAGCGTACCTATGCCTATTACGCTTGAATTTCTTTCTGGCTTTAAGTGTAAAATCCATTTGCAAACAAACAACCAAGTAAATAAATAAATAAAGTTCACAGACTTTTAGTTACGAGACTTCCCGTGACCCGTTGGGCCAACATTATCTTCTTCGTTTTCGTCGCATTTGTTATTCAGCTGGTCATAGACATCACGCTATTTGACATTTCGCTCTTGCGGCAGTTTAACCCCGGGGATCACCATCACCAGCTTTTTTTCTCAAAGAAAGTTTCAACACTCTGTCTGTAAGGACGGAACAATAATTATATGTGGTGCTTACTCCAGTTGCACTTCCCGTATCACCTTTAATTATAACTTACAATTTAAAGCAAGGCCGCCTAGACATTTTCTGTCTCATCTTCCGAATCACGGATACAATCGAATTTGAACTTCAACGCTCGAATTTTTTCCATCTAGAAACGAAGAAGCTTTGTGATTTTCTTTAGTTGTTTTAGCTGCTGATACTGGCCACGTAAATAAAATTTTGCTCTTTCGTGCACTGTAGGTATGAAATGGTCGGTATCCAGATTACAGCGCTCCGTAGCTATCCGAATCGATCTGACTCCTGGACCTGGACGATTTCATGGATTGTATCGTGGACTCTAAAACCTCCCTGGAGGCGTACTTCTACCATTGACGCTTGAATTACTTCCCATCTTAAAGTGAAGAACCCGTGCGCAATCAAGTAAATAAATAATGCTCGCAGACTTTAGGTATAATATAGATAGATATAGATATTTAAAGAGTGAAATTTTTCTCCACAGAAACATTCCTGCAAAAGATCCTTTGCAGGGCTCTGTTGGGTCAGACACTCTGTGAAGGCTGCTACTAAAACTCTGAATCCACACAATACGAGTTTCTGTAAGAACAATAAAACCTACATCAAAGTCCACTAAACGTTCGATACAATGAAGGCTGAAATCTTGTGAAACTGGGAGCGCTGAAAAGATGCTATGCTAGTTGAATCATAAGAAGTATGAAAGTCTCTACTTTCAAATCTGGAATCGTACAAACGAACTCTTGCAAAGACCGGAAGTTTTAAAAAAATGCTATACTAATTAAATCTTTAGAAGTATCAATGTCTCTACAATTAAGTCTGGAAATATACAAACGAAATTTTGCATTAAATAGTACTTCCATTTCCCATTAAGCGGCACAATATTTAAACACTATTTTTGAAAAAGAAGGGGGTTGCTTCTCGACAGGAAAAGATGCATACCTGATAGTGAGTCTCTGCTCTAAAAGCTCTGCTCCTCATGACTGTCCAGCAATAAATGGGTAAGTGCTACGACGCATATGGCAATACCGCGCATAGATCGATGAATGATTGACTAAAAACCTTCGATCAAAAAACTGCTAAAAATATTCTACAATTCCGTAATTACAGCGGCAGCAGACTCTGTAGGAATTTAACTTAGAAGCATCACGCCAAGGCGCGCGGCTGAATATACCTCAGCAAGACGCACCATAAGCAAAAATTAGCGCAGAATATCTGCAAGGTTCGCGGACGCATTCGGCTTCGTGCCGGTTCTTTCGGGAGCAGAATAGAGCTCAAACTTTCTAAAATCATCGCCGAAAATATTCCCTAAATTTTCGGGTAATTTTTTCCGATGTTCGACACCTCATTCCGGTGCTCGTCAGGTCGGCGATTCTTTTCAGAAACGATTCTTTGACTGACGACCTGACGGCCTCTTGCGCTAAAGACCGACAAACGCTGCCTAGCGCCGTGTCTGGAAAAAGACAAGTGAAGTTGGAAAGCGGGCCTTCAATCGCCTGATCCCTTGGGAACTCAGGCAAAATAATGTATATAATGCCTTATTTTAATTTCTGAGCAGAACAGGCATAAGCTTTGGTAGAAAAAAAAAATTAGGTATTACATTTAATCGTTCAAATTAAGCATTGAAGCTGATCATCACTGTCAGCACACAAGTACGGATTTGTAAAGCGTTACGGGCAAGTTCTCCCTGGGAGGTTTTCCTCTGAGAAACAAACACACACTAGTTCGTGCTGCAGATATAAACCAACTGGTCCCAGAGGAAAAAAATAATACTACAATCGACCACGGATCTTGAAGAACTATGACGCCATTGACGGAAGGTTTAACGATCTCCGCCCTCCATCCTCTTCCCCTACCCTCTCACTTCTGGGCAACGTAAGTACCTCCACGGTAGCTGTGCAAACCATGCAACTTTTGCTGAATTATCACACCGAGCACCACAAGATTACTCACCTAACTGGGCACTCGATCCCGGTACCTCTACGTGCACCAGTTCAGCTCGTAAGGCTGCTGCTACCGTGGGTATAATGTACGGCAAGAAGATTTCATAGAAAGATGCAGCAAAGGCTAGAAACTTTCCGAAGCTCGGCTAACTCGCAGATTGGCTGCACGAATGACTGAGAACCTGTGATTGGTGGGCAGGAAGCAGCCATCGAAAAATGAAAAGTAAAAATAATCCTGGCTAGTGTGAAGGAATGTGGCTGCGTTCCTGCCTTCTATGAAAACCTCCTTGGTGTGCAGCTCGCACGTCACATCGAGCATAGATACGGTACCATAAATGATGTCCGAATTTCCAATCCCTCAATCAAGTTGTCAATGTGAATACATAGTGCGGCCTCGGCATTATGGACCAAGTCCTTCCGGCCTACGGACCAAGTCCTTCCGTCCGACGACCAAGTCCTTCCCGGCTTACAGACCAAGTCCTTCCGGCCTACGGACCAAGTCCTTCCGGCCTACACGGACCAAATTGTTCCTGCGTTACGGACCAAGTCCTGCCTCCGTTGCGAAGCAAGTCCTGCCTCCGTTACGAAGCAAGTCCTGCCTTCGTTACGGAGCAAGTCCTGCCTTCGTTACGGAGCAAGTCCTGCCTTCGTTACGGAGCAAGTCCTGCCTTCGTTACGGAGCAAGTCCTGCCTTCGTTACGGAGCAAGTCCTCCTAAACTCTTCTGAAAACTGCGGACCTCGCCAAAGATTTAGTGAAGGAACGAAAGTGCTGCAGACGCCGCTGGCCAACTCAGAATGGACTGAAACCCACTGAAATATTGAGAGAAGAATGTCGTAATATCCTGCAGGAGATATTAGGTGGCTGTAAAGAACGGTTTTCGGTCTGTTAGTTGATATATGGCGGGCGGGTTGATTTTGGGAGAAGCGTGCCGAACCGATTTCGGGCCTGTAGTGCTAATGAAGAGATCGGCTTTTGTACTTTGAAAGCGAAACTTCTGAATTGCAAACGTTAAAAGAGAATTTAGCGAGGCATTGTCTAGTGCATGGTGTGATCTAGTAAAATGTTGAGAATATTTTTAATTCATTGGCTTAATCATCTTGTCGTATATATTTTAAAGACTTTATTAAGGTAAGTCTACTCTGACTGCACCCTTCACTGGGAAATCAAAGGAGACGCTTCTAATCTTTCGGAATCTGCTGCGGTTTACAATATTAAGTTTAATATAATAAAACAAATATTAATAGCAATAATTGTCAACAATGTAGTTGTTTTTGTGTATCGTTTTCTCCGTTTCGCGCACTCTTAAATCCCATGTGAAACCATGCATTAAATTGACACCATATAGGCTACTTTACTGGTAACAGTCACTACCATTGCCTTATATTTATAACGCAGAAATATTCTTTTGAGACACTGAAGAAATCATAATTTGCTTCACAAACTACTTAAGAATATACACATAAAATATATACACATAATATATATATGCATTACCATATTATTCTACATACAAACTATGTCACTTAGCGTCATTCAACACTTACGGTGTACAAATAAATCGTCAACACCGCTGGTCATCCTCTCAAATTTTGACCTTTTCCCCATACATTAAGATACTGACTACTTTCTTCTCTGTAATGCAACTCCACCGCTGCTGCCTAATTTAACCCTTCAGCACCCAGTAATGCAGTTCTTATAATAGTGCAACGCCTCAGGAGAAGGCAAGGTTAAGTCACGCATTGAAGCGTTTATGCTGACCAATATAGCTAAAGGGCTGAAATGATTCAACCCTTGCATTCATCACAGCCTATGTCTGTGAATGTTTTATGCATGCAAAATAACCATTTTAATTTTATCTTTCTTATTTCATTTCTATTCATACCACCAAGAAAAGACCAGCATTAAAAAAAATAACTTGCACTCAGCTCCAAAAACAACAATCGAGCTGCTTGGCCTCCCTTTGGAACATACTATCGTCAGTGCAGTCATGTACGTCTCAGCAATTTTGATATTCACTGATAACCAAAGAGAACTTAAACATTGAAGTTAATTTTCACATAGTATGTTGACAATCTGATTGCATGCTTTGCCCATGCTTCTACTACGCTCTCTGGAAAAACAAACAATAAGATGGTTTAGGAAATCTTAGGTTGTTTTATTGGCTAACTATTAGAAATATGAAACTGACACTATCTTTCACATCTACTGTAGCTTCACAATCTACCCCAACACCAACCTCGTCTTTCGCAATCTTGAGCATCAGTAAGGTATTTTCCAGTACCGTCGGTGGTGGCCAGACCCTGTTTCCTCAATTTCCTGATCTGCCCAAGCCCCGCTGCGCCCATTAGCTCTCATCTATCACACCTCAATAGCCTCCAGGAGATCAGGTGGTTCTCCAAAATCAGAAATTGCTCATAGATCGCTTATAATTTCATGGAAACGAAGTTTGGTTTCCAATGGCTCATCCGACGCGGTCAGCTGGGCTGCCGTGAGGCTTTTTCCTTCATTTTAAATTTTTCTTTTTAGCGTTGGAGTGAAAGATTGATGCAAGCCATGCAACCAATAATCTCCTCTTCACGGTAATTCTTGTTCTACGTATTTCTTGGGGCATCTGTTCAAGTAGAAAATGTATGTGAACTGAGCTTTGTTCTACCAGAAGTGACCCATTGTGTATTTGCCACCCATCGCTGTGGCCGTGATGCTGCATTCAGTGACCTTCGTGAAGACTAGTAGCAAGTCATCTGCACATTGCACGTAACCGTTTACAGCAGAATTGTCTATAACTTTTATTAAGTACTAGACAGTCCGTGACCATTTGGGTCGTCATCACGACCGTCTTTTCTTTCGCAAAAAAGCAGAAGTTATATAGCTGGGCATAGACCACCCGCTATTCGGCCGTCCTCTTCTGCCCGTCAAAGAGCGGCCCGTACGGTTCACTATCAACAGATTCTTTGCTTCTCTAACGAATATTCAACACCCAGGCTGCAAGCAAAGTCAATTTATATGTTACGTATTTTGTATATTGCCCATGGAACCGATTAATTGATCATGCCCGTTCTTAAGGCCCAGCTCAGTTTAGCTTCCCGTACGGTACCTGCACCGTAGTCCCTCGAATTTCTTCCCGTCTAGAAGCGAAGAAGCTGGGTCAAACAAGACACAAATAAACGTGACACAAACAAGCAGCGTTCACAGAGTTTTAGTATAATATCGATAGATAGATAGATAGATAGAGAAGATAGGTAGATAGATGAGTCCAGTAAGTTTCTGAACTTTACGGCTTCAATGCCAGTGGCGTTTGGCATATGACGTGGTATTTTCTTGAACAACCCAGCTCCATGAAACGTCAAAAGTGATGAAACTTGCATACACTTTCTAAAATGTACTCGTACATAAGAAGAGGCATAGATAATTTCAGATTTGTATGCTAAATAATATAGATTTCGCGAACAAATTAGAGAAAAAAAACCTGCAATTGAAAATTACTCACCTGAATATGAGTGACTACGTGTGAAAAATGTCTCATGTTTGCTCGATTTATATTATTTAACATTATTCAATAATAACTGTTTCTCCACTACCCCCACTGGTAACAATAGCCAGCAGTCGCACATCGGTATATTTTAGTTTCCCTCGTACTTGGCACTTTCATAACGAGCGAACGTCCGATTTATTATTATTAGTGGGCAGACAAATTTATTGCTCGATAGCGTGCGACGTCGCGCAGTATTGAAAGATGACCGTGAACGCGCATCGCCGAGTCTGGCAGCACGGGAGCGCCGCACCCGGTGGTGCGTCCATCAATTGCGACTGATATATCCGACAGGCTTACGTCGTTTGCAGAGATTGATTATTTTTTTCCGTAATTCGGTCTTTAATGCTGTAGGATACAACGCTTAATTCATTCACTATCATAATTAACTGTGACCTACTGCAATAAAAAGATTATTCATTCTATTATCCAACCCCTTGGACGCACACTGTACGTTTCAGATTTCTTAGTTGATTGTCTTGTAAGTCGTTCGTAAGAATAATGTTGGTTGTTTTTTATGGTTTCGGTCTCCCACACTAAGTTATGGAGACTGAGGTTTCACTTTCGCATTCGGTACGCGACTAACGATTGAAACGCCATCCAGAATGCCGAACAGAAATTTCAGAACTGAATTTCCAGATCAGTTAAATCTAATATGGTCAGATTATGTTGGACAAGAGGGTGCGTGGAATATGCCTCTAATATAGGTATTGCATTATTTATAAAACATACAAGCATTCCAGTCGCTTGGCGTCGTCAAAGTCTGTCAAATTAATGCTCGCAAATGTTCATAAAATAATTTTTTACGCATGAAAAAAAAGTTAATTCCTTGGCAATGTGAAATTTTCGCAACCTAATATTCTCTTGATTCCGAGTAAGCAACATTAGGGTACATTGTTGCCTTCTAACTTAAACCAACTTTCAGTGCTATCTATAACTTCAGCAGTGACACTTCAAAGAAATACTGATATACGGGCTAATATCGTACCTACCTTGAGAGTCTTCGGAAGAAGTCCAGGTGACGTTTCTCACATCACCTTACGTGTGTGGAGTCACTCTGCTGGGTGTCTTCTGTGGTGCCGCAATTTGAAACCAAAGAGAGAGCCAGCAGCGAAACATCTCCACAGTGCACGTAACCGCTGACCGCTGGTATTCGTCTTAAATGTGAATCCAGCAAATTTTTGAACTCTACAGTTTTGATACCAGTGGCGTTTCGAATATGCCGAGGCATTTTGTTAAACAATCTTGCTCCTCGTACAGCGAAGCTATTAGAATATTT
>LQNS02277997.1:8297542-8311993 GCA_001587735.2 Parhyale hawaiensis | reverse complement strand
GTTTCTATTAGTTGCCCCCTGAGACGTCTTTGCTCGAGAGAGATCAGACCAAGTTCTTTTAGGCGACATTCATACGACTTATTTCGCAGCTGAGGTATCAATTTCGTTGTTAGGAGAAACAGATGGTTAACTTTTGATGAAGATCCGTTCATCCGTTTGTGTGTTTGTTTGTCTGCCTCATTTTTCTCAATACCATAACTCAAAAAGTTATGGACGGACTTTTATGAAATTCACATGAATTATTAGGTAGATAACGAAGAGTAACTGACCAAATTTTGGTAATGATCCGTTTGTTCGTTCGTTTGTCACTGTTTTTAATTCTATGCTTCTTAGCACAATAAATCAAAAATAATATATATAATGGATCTTCATGAAATTTATAGGGGTGGTTAGTATTGTTAAGAGGCATAAATGATCAAATTTTGGTGTAGATTGATTTGTTCGTTTGTATGTTTGACGTATATGTTTGTCATAATGTTTGTTAGCAGCATAACACAAAAAGTTATGGGCGGATCTTCAAGAAAATTGCACCAGCTGTTATTACTATCAAAAGGCGCAAATGATTAGATTTTGAAGTTAATACAATAAACATCATATCTTCAGAGCCAATTTGAATTTTTTACTACCGTTGCCTCGCTTGGCGGAGGTATGCGCTCTCAGAGTGCTCTAGTTTTCATTATTTTCGATGTGTGCTTTGGGCCGTTGTTTTGTTGAGAGCCCCAATCTACCTTAAATTCGGAGGAATGGAGGTTACCTTTTCAAAGTTATAGATTACAGTGCAAGTACGCCCGTGATTGGCTGAAATATTTTTTATCAACATGAAAGTAAGTCATATTGAGATGTGTGTCAATGACAGTGCTAATATATCTCTATACATATATGGTATAGAGATGTATTGAATGCTTTTGCATTGGCACTTTCGATATTTTTCTTGATAAATAATTTAAAATTCAATGCTTTTACAATGCTTTGGAAGACTTACTATTTGCTTTGAAGTGAATAATTCTTGTCCATTTGATCTACTATTATTGATTATAATTTTTGAGATTTTCACAATAATTCCATGTATTAAATACTTTTTGGTGTCACTGTAGACATACAGTAGAGTAACAATATGTACTGTAGTACAGAATAACGCGTAATTATTTTTGCAGTTCTTTCCTGTCCTACTTCGTGTTCAAGAAGTCGTACAAGGATCAACAAGAACATATGCTGTACAAAGGTTCCGCTGGCATGTTTCAAAATCCAGGTAATTCTGGTGTGCTGACATTCATTATTTTCTGTATTTCTGAAGCTGGTAATTGATATTCATTGAACTTTCCAGTAGTCATTTGCAGAAAGCAAAGTGACTCCTATATGTTTTTTTTTTATCAGAAATTGAAGATTCTTGCAATTAGATCTAAATTTTCTAAATGATGTGAAGCTTTAATGTACCATTTGGTAGATAATATACCAGCATTAACAGAAATAATAAAAAAGCTGCAGTAAATGCCTATTTTACAACTAATAAATTTGCTGGGATATGGGATATCTTTGTGGATATACATGGATTCCAGTATTCTCAAGCCATATGTTAGAGCAGTGATCGAGAATTTTGAAATTATCATCAGTTATGTTATGTCCTGAAAGTTCAAAATTATCATAAATTTTACTATTAATATTTGCCAATCTTTGACCTGAGCTAAAAGAAATACCTTTATGTTAGCAAATCCTAACTTTCAATTGCTTCCTAGTTTGACCACCCGCGGAGTCGGTGCTGTGACCACACAGCCACCGAGGCAAAAACGTTGCATGATATTCAAAGTTCCCACGCTGATCGTGACGCCCAGTGCAATAATTTATTTAAATTTAAATGCTATGATTTATTCATCTGCACAAAACAATGAGTGGGCAAGGCGTAAATAACTGTGGGTAAATTGGGTGGCCTTGACGAAGTATGCGGTTTTCACACTTTCATAAACTGTAAATTTGCTGCCATTCGTCCATTGTTAGAGAATTTAGTTGCATCGCTGAAGGTACTGCAAGCCACTTCTAATCAATGAAAAAAGGCTGATACGAATAAAATTAATTGCCTGACTATGGGGAGCGTTCGATTGGGCAGTGAAATTAGACCTTTGAGGCTGGATTTCACTGAATCCTCAGACAATTTCCTTTGCTTTGACTTGTTGAGCAAGTTTTAATCGTTGATTCTTCATCAGATACCCGTTATAGGCTCCATGACCTTTGTCTTATTCCATAAATTGGATATTTTTTCGGCTCAACATACATAATCGGGCTGTTTCCAGCACCTGCGAAACAATTCAGAGTGACGAAACTAAAATTCCCGTGTGCATTTCCCATCAAGTCAAGTGGGTAAAGATCAGATCGACTTTGACTATCCAGTCAAGCGTCTTCTAACGATGGTCAGCTGTGGCGCATAGTCTTATACATTCCCGCGCTTGCCAGCATTTAGACTTGCCACTGAACGCAGCCTCTTCAACTATAGACCGCCCCGGGGCGGAAGACCATCACTCGCCGCAAGGTGGGGGGGGGAAGGACTTCCAGATTCCACGCCGCCATTTTGATGGCCAACTAATTTTATATTTTTAGCTTTTTTTTAGTTCAGTCAACCCACCTGACAGCCTGAAAAGATTATGATGATGGTTCTACTCCTTCTGCCTCCTTCTGGGTGGACTGACAAACAAACATACAACCGAACCGTAACCGAAAGCGGTATCACCACTCTTTGCTTGTGGGTGATAATAAAGCTCCCATTGATGCTATTTGATCCAAGAGAAAAGTCCTAAGTTACGATTAAAACCTCGAAGACTGAAGCTTCCTGCTCATTTTCATAACTTTGCTTTAAATTTCTTGCAGTGTGCCTTTTTTACATGGGACTGATTTAGGAAAAACGCCAGAGCCACGGAAGATAGAGCAAAAATCACATTAAGCTCATAGCAAAGTAGATAAAAACTTTAGAGCATAATTAATATTTTAAAACATTATTAGCATATAAATAATTAGAGATTTTCGTCTCATTGACGGAAATAAGTAGGAAATTGACTATTCTGCTAAAGTTAATTTAATAATTGTCCTGCTTGACTCGGCAATCGTACAACAGGCTACAGCCGACTAATTATCCGTCCAACAGTCGTTATAAAAAAGTTGTTTCACGGCACCTCCGACTATAGTGTACGGCGACTCTTTGCGACCGTGTGCGGCTGTAAGCTACAATGTTTCGACATAGAATAATTTTATAAGTTTGAGAATTGTACAACAATTATTGCACCTAAAAAAATAAATTGAAGCGTAGTTGTTGAATATTTTCCTCTTCCCGTTAAAATGCTGTAACTGTTCAATTTGCAGTAAGATATTTTTGCTTTTGTACAAAACACCAGGGTGCAAACTGGTGTTTACTTGTTCAAGTATTCCACATCGTGCTCCCTGGCCTAGCGGAGGGCACTTTTACACAAATAAGAAAGAAGTCCAAGACGACCGAAGTTCAAATTTCACAAAAATGATAAATAGGACTAGTCGTATTTAAAAGCAATTTAATGGCTGGCCATTTCCCAGCTTGAGCCAAATGCTATGTAGGAAAGTATGAACACTGCCAAGTCGAAATTTTAAATTCTTGCTTGTCCGGCCACTCATTCTTGACACTGTTTCTATTTCTTTTACAGAATTCGCAAGATCGCTGAAGCCCATGCTAGACAGCTGGGAACACGTGAGTCAGTTTGTCTAGAGAAAATCGTGTGTATTTGATTAGAATCAACGAAAATATTGAACATTTATGCTATTTTAAATACTAACCCAGTCGAATAGTTTCAGGAGATTTTCTGATAGTATCCGATGGCCCATGTAAATATCGAATAAGTGCATAAGAGTTTCCGATAGGATATTGTTTGCGGGAAAATTGATGTTTACGTAGGACAAACAAATGGTTTACTCATTACAGTTCGAGTAGCGAAGCGACGACGAGGCTGTATCGGCAACAGCATAATGCGTTTGTGTTTCTGCATTCAATGCCAGAGAGTGGAGTGTGTCTGTTCGGGGCTGAGAACTCAGTAACTGTGTATTTCAAAGTCTTATCCCGTAACGTTGTACTATTCTGGGCGAAATGTGTTTCCGTGAGCATTCGAGCTGAATGCCTCATACTCCCAAAATTTTTTACTTAAACGAGGGCATTTTAATCCAGGTAAAAATGCACTACACACAAATATAGACAAAAGATAACACTCTAACTGCGACGTGTGCAGAATATGTACGCTCCTATAAAAGTAATTTTGTATCAAACAACATAATAAACACGTCGTATGTTTAGTTGTTTTATGTTTATATATTTGTATGTTTCGTGTCCCCTTCTTAACAAAATATATAGGCGAAAAACAGGCCAGGTTGCATATTTTGTAATTAGATGCGCGTATCCATGGAGATCGATGACCAGTTTGTAGAAGATAGGGAAAGTGGGATCCTTATTCCTTTATCGCATTGCAATTGTTACTTAAAATACTTCTTGAAATCAAAGCATTAACGATATTACAGGTACTTTTAGCGTGGCCTTGCAGCCTCATAACTTTTATAATCAGT
Source organism: Parhyale hawaiensis (assembly GCA_001587735.2). Classification (NCBI taxonomy): domain Eukaryota; kingdom Metazoa; phylum Arthropoda; class Malacostraca; order Amphipoda; family Hyalidae; genus Parhyale; species Parhyale hawaiensis. The sequence continues at coordinate 8,307,427 of LQNS02277997.1, read as the reverse complement.
TTACCAAGTACAAATTCAGAAGCTAATCAACGAATGGCGAAGTAATAATTTTTTCCCGGGCAGTACACTTTATTTATTTCAGCGTGCTGTCTTCCTTTTGACGGAGCAGATTTCGCAATTCAACAACACAAACTCTTCGATGTACAGAAGGCTTGTTCGGTATCATGGATACGCGGCGGGTAATTTATGTAAATTTACTGAGGCTTTGCTGCTTACTAAGGTAAGATTTTTTCCGCATGTGACCTATGGTGGGAGACGATTGTACGTATTACATGAATTGAAAGACACAATTTATCTCTTAGTAGAATTTGATTCGTCTGTTGTAGCGCATGTTTCAACGCATGTTAGTGACAAAAGCACAAGGGTCGTCTCAAATTCTTCGCCGTCATTTTTAACAGGCTGTGTGCAATGTTCTGTGTATTTGCACACCTTTTCTCAGCTCTGTTTCCTACAGTTTACAGATATAATTAATTTAGCCCTCCATAAGGTTGCACGTTTCAATTTTTGGTCGGTGTATCAGATTTTTTATTTTTCGAAATCCATGGATATTGATCAGTACCCCATTTTTTCTGTTTTGTTTAATGGGATAGCTGTATAGTAAAAGAAAACAGATTTAGTTAATGTCTTCACTTTCACATCGCACTGTAGTGGCGGATGCTTTCCCATCAGCACATTCGCTTAAAAAAAGCTTCAGAGCAGAGATGCCCAACACTACCCGTTCTACTTACCCGTGGCGTATCATGGCTACGCAACTGGCCATTCTAGAAATGTCATTCGCTCCCAGCAAAGGGAATAGAAGGTTGTGGGCAAGGAGCTTCTAATGGGAGAAGCAAGCCTCTCATGGACGAGTAAACACACGGCTTTGTCACGTGATCGAAGCCGGCGTTTGGAGTCCTTAAAGTGGCTGAAGTGGCAGTGGTCAGCAAGACAATCGTGTCTGAAGATTTATATCCCACTGTTCACCCTGTTACTTTTATCATAAGCTGGTATACAGGATACAAGTTTCCTTTACATAGGTACTTCCATCCGCTCGGAATTTTGTCGATGGTCAATGGCTGCAAAAATTTGAGCACAGGACTCATTCATACGTGAGGCAATGCCTCACGTAGGCAATGCCGCTCTCCGATTGGATAAGCCTCTCAGCCAGTTTAAGGGAAAAGTTTACTCGCAACACTCCCGTAGGAAAATAGATAGGGTGCACTCCTCTCTATTAGAACCTCCTTGGATGCAACCAGGCCGTTCTTCAATATTTTTGCAAAGACAATCGCATGTGAAGATTTATATCCCAGTGCTCACCCTGTTATTTTCAGATGGTATACAGGATACAAGTTTCATTTACATACTTCCATCCGCTCGGAATTTCGTCGATGGTTAATGGCTATAAAAAAATTGAGCTCAGGACTGCTTCCTATATAGGCTGCGTGAGGCAATGACGCTCTCCGATTGGATAAGCCACTCAGCCAGTTTAAGGGACAAGTTTACTCGCAATGCTCCCGTAGGATAAATAAAGAGGGTGTGCTCCTCTCTATTAGAATCTCCTTGGTTGTGGGAAAAGCTGAAGGTAAAAAAAACATAGTAAAGGTGAAATGATTCACATCTGAAGTCAAATCTGTAATTTCCTTGTATCTATTAATGAAGAGCGTGACACAATAGGTAGGTACTAGCGTATTGATATATGGATCATGCAGTACAAAATACGGAGAAACATGTTGATTGTGACAGGTTTTAAGGTCATAACCTTTATTTTCCACTATTCAAGTACCTAAAATCAAGTATGATATTGACAGTTTTAAAGGAACATGATACACAAGTAAATGAATGTCCATTACAAATATCGAAATTGTAGGAAAAGTACTAAAATATATTCACTCGAAGTGAAAATAAAATAGCTACATGCACTCGAGTTAAGCAATAACATTCAACTTCTTCGTCTTCTTGCCATTTAAAAAAATATATATACATATTTACCGTCGTACCCACTCACAGTCACTATCGCTTGCAAACAGTTGGCACGTGTAAGACGTCAGAGAGACTGACTGTTCTAGAATTGCTAAAATTTGCTAGTAAACAAAAGCAGAGGTATTTTAAAAATATACGGATCATTTATTACTTTCTCCAGGCAAAAATTTATGATTTACTTTGATCGTAAGAGGCATTTCAAGTTTATGGCAGAGCATTTGTGAACACAAACGTGTGCCCGATGAACACCTTTCACATTTCGAAATGCCATCAGCAATGAAGCTGGGAACTTCAAAAATTTATTGGACTGACATTCAAAGTCCAACGCAAGCCAGCTCCAAGCGGTTACGGGCAGTGAGGAGTAAACTCGCTACTAGCCCATCTGCTGACCGTAGATGCAGAAACACGTCGGTGCCTAATGGGTTCGAGGTGCATAACGTAAACTGGACTAGTCAGAAACACCACCAGAGTATTCTTAAAACAACTATTCCTACTGCCGTTGACCTAAATATTATATAAAGGTCACTAGCACATTATTAACTCTAGATAACCTTGAAATGTTTGAATAGTATTTATTACAAAAACAAGAAAAATTGTCATTACAATATTTATTACCGCTCTAAAAACAAATCTGTCGCCTGTACACCAAAATAACTTGAATTTGCCATGATATCACCCACTTCAACATTAGCATGCGGCATGCATTTCCTGTAACTGTATTTGAATTAGGTATTTGAGGGGTTTGAAACATATTTTTAGCACATACTAGGAGAATCTAATGAAGAAATAACACTTTTGCTTCTAAATGACTTACGGAACATTTCATCTCAAATGAAATTAATGACGTGTTAATTATTCATAGTGAAGCTATGTATTACGTGACATGATATCACACCCCCCCTCACCCCCCCCTCTTTTGTTCTCTCTCTCTTTCTCCTGTCCTGGCAATAGCTCATAGAGTGCCGGGGCGTATGTTCCGGTGTCTCTTTGGGAATGGGCCTATTGGTTCGTCTACTGCCGCCTAGCTAATCTAATCTAATCTAATATGGATATATTACGTATATACAGTATATCTAGTGTACATATACTCTATATATATATGCAATAATTCTATTATTTTCTAATATACAATGTCTATGTCAACTTTTATATAGGTATATGTGTGGTTGTGTGGAAGAGTTCAAGATCATGCATCACTATTTTTTTTGCGTTTTTTAACATATTGGAATTTTTAGACCGGCCAGAACTTAGTTTGCAACCTAATATATATGTATAGGCCTACATATCCCTCAGGTGGTGGAGAACTGCTTACAAGATGAGAAGCGGAAGGTGTTGGTGCTTCTCTACGAAGATATTAAGGCGAACCCAATGGAAGCTGTCAGAAAAATCCTGTGGTTTCTGAGGATCCCCGAGGACCAGGGCAGGATGCGCTGTCTTGCCAAACACGCCGAGGGTAAAGTCAACCGAGGGCAACCTAAGGTAACACGAATTTTCTAACAGAGATAAAAATTCATTATTTTTTATCTGCTTAAAAAGTTTATCAAACGGTTAACTTCTGTAGAGTTACAGTTACATACAGTACAGAGAATAATTACCGTGGAAATTCAGTATTGGTCGAACTTGATTTACACAGTTACATTTGCTGACTGCTGTGCCGGTATAGTTGCTGTCAATTATGCCGTTATATTTACTAAATACTATTCTGCTATATTTGTCGAGTGTTATAAGTTTAGCTTTTCCAACTGTTTTGGGCTAGATTTTTTAACTCCAAATCTGTTATCGCTATTAACTGTTAGACTATTATATTTCTTGCACCAAAAATAATGATTCACTTTGTTCAGGAAATTTTTATTTTGCTCTGTTTCAGCCGTTTTGTTAACTGTTTTCTATTGCACTGCTTAGAGAGCTGTAACCATGGTTTCAGTATTTTTTTTTTTGGTTGCATATTAATTACTTCTTTTTTCTTCTGTGCATAATTATTTCATCTTATATTTTTTATTTTAACACGACAGTTATGTCATTTATAATACCTGGTCTTATTCTGTCTTGTATTTTTCCCTTATTGTGCCTTCACTGACCTCGTAATACCGAGAATGGTTATGGTTGTGTGGGTGGAGGGGGGGGGGGCGGGGTGTTGGAAATGCCGGAAGATCTACCCTACCTTTCTTTCAGTTCTGTAACATTAACGATATCATCTATTTACTTCACTGTCCCAGAGAGACAGTTTAAGTAGCATCAGAAAATCACTGAAAGAAACTTATAACAAAGCAAAAATGTAAAATGCAATATTTTATAATAAGTAGTGGACCCGCTCGTGAAAAAATTCACGCAATAATCTATATTTTTTATTAATATAGGCCGTTGCGGAATCTTCTCTTCTCTGACTTGCTTCATTTTCTTCATTGATCCTTTGTCGTGCTTTCAACCTTAGGGCTTTTTTTCTTTGACTCGTCGTTTCCTCATTTTCCCGCCCATGCTTATCAGCAGCACTCATTCACTTCTGTAACCTTTCTACTTACGTCTCTCTTGACTGTATCGCATAGACGATTCATCTCTCTCCATGCATTCCTAGAACATCTTCGCTCTTGAGACTGTAGTAGTCTCGTACTATTATACGTTCCCTATCTTCCTTTTCGATGAGGTGTGCATCTTCAATAGTGAGAGGCAGAAAAATAATCTTGAGTAAAATACTGCAATAAACTTAAATGTAACTCCAGCCAGCTTACATGCATGTCAGCGCTCCGTAGAAGATACGGTCTTGCGAACTTAAATATCTGCTTCACTGAAATTTTGGGTTATAAAACAAAATTCGCACCTTCAGAGAACGACAGTGTGAGGGATGATATGCGTGGTTTGGATCTGAAGAAGCACAAGGTAATGGACAGAAATACATGGAATAACAAGATCTGCTTCAGTGACCCCTCTTTAAACAGGAATAATGCTGCTGTAGAAGAAGAAGAAAAAAGACAGTAAGCTAGAAGAAATACTTGTCTACTGCCCGTGAAAATCATCCCTTCCAGAGCGCTTCGTTGACCATCTGCCGAATTTATACGTCGTGACCTGAGAGAAAAGAGTTATAAAATCGGATTCCAGAAGCTACATACATAGTGTTCCGATATCAAGAAGTGTTTGAAGCAAGAACTGTCTTCAGATAAAGAGATAAGGATCACCCGTCGGCCTGTCGCCATCTTCTGCAAACTTGTCATCGATTTACAAAATCTGCAACCTGGCTTATTTTTCACATATCTATTGCCTTCAAAGCGGACACGAAATAAATAAATAAATACACGAAGCATTTTATTATTTAAAGATTACATATAACCCATCAACATTGAATGGCCAGCTGTTTCTTGTCCACTCTACATACTTCTATTTTTACAGTCGCTAAGCTCCGCATCTATTTTCTTCATTTCAGTACAACCCATACACCAAAGAACAAAGACGCATCATTGCCGAGGGGGTCCACAGGGTATCGCTGATACTGAGAAAAAGAGGTCTCCCAGCCCTGCCCTACGATCACATTTTGGAAAAGGCGAAGAGTGATGTTACTTCTTGATGTAGATTTCGCTCAGTTAACAGTAGATGTGGGGTAATTCCACGTCTGTAGTAACTCTTAACTTGCCGTAACTTCCACCCTTACTCTACCACGGCATTTTGGAAAATCTTAATTTCAATCTTTTTTAAGTATGTATATATCGCTTTTTGAACAATAAACAGAATGTTAATTTGATGATCCAGTTACGTCGGATCTCTATGACGTTTTATCCCTACCTTAAAACGCTATGTTGAGAAAAACAAAACTGACTTTTTGAACAGAGTGTTGCTTCTACGAAACAAGCGCTGAATTGAAAAGTGCGGTAGCCAGAGACGTAAAAAAAATATCACCCCTGCATTTTACAACAACAACTGGAAAACAGAAAACAAGAACTATCGCATTTCACAGGGTTCTGCAATTTCTAATTATGTAATATGCTGCGTTGCACAGGTTGTCCATTAAGTTTAAATATTACGTAGCTCATGCATGGTGTCTGCAAAGTTCAACAATCACGTTGCACTGATTGTTCATTCAGCCCAAATGTTATGTCACTCAAGTAGCCCATAATATACAAATATCTTGCTGCACAAGGTGTCGGTACAGACCAAATATTATGTGACGCGGGGTACCGTTAAAATGCAAATATTGCGTTACTCATTATATCAATAAAATCTAAGCAATGCGCTGTAATGAGTGTTCATATAGTTCAACTATCACGTCGCACCTGGCAGCCACAAAGTCAAATCTGTTCCATACGCAGTGCATGTGTTACGCGTAATTTTTTTGAAAAGCCTATTTCATGAAATAAACGTTACTTTGTTCATTTCACGACATGCGCAATAAAATTGCACATTTCATGAAGCTTCCAAATTTATTATGTGTTCTCTTTCGATTATTCAACAAATTAACTCAAAATACTCAAGTTAATGTTGAAGGTTACGAGAACTTTATTTTGAGAGATTATATACAGTAATTCGGATAGATAACTCACAGAAAACGAATACTCTATCACCATTGCCATCCGCTGTAGTAATTAGTTTTCTAGATTTCAATAAATTATTTTGTATACACTGCTTAAAATGGAACGTATTTAGCAGAACACTTCTGATAAACGCCTTAAGCTTTTAGCTAATTATTTGACAGTTATAAAACGTATTGGCAATAAATCTGGCTGTTTCATCAGATACTTAGTTTCACTGCATATTCCATGAAATGAGCAAAATTATGTGTAGATACTAGTGGCCCGGGCCGTCATTATAAATGCCGGCAGAAAATTAGCACCTCAGGAGAAACCCCACCGTCTTTTGGGCTTCCTCATTATTCCTATATCTAATACTGAAGAAAAAGATTGCAAGGTACCCAACTTGTTTTTCGCCTCTTGGAATCTGAATTTTCTCCTATCTTATTTGTTCTATTTTTCCCCTATCTAATACTGAAGAAAAAAAATGCATGGTACCCAACTTTTTTTTCTCCAAGAAAAAGGTTGCAAGGTGCCCAACTTTTTTTTTCGCATTTTGAAATCTGAATTTTCTCCTATCTTATTCCCATAGAGCATGACAGGAAAGATATAAATATAGTTATAAATAAATAAATAAAAACACGACGTGAATTATTATATAGTACTGTTATCATAAATTGAGCAGTCTCAGAACTTGCCCTTAACATAAACACCAAGTCTCAAGTTACTGGACAGACTCATGGATAGTAGGTACAAGGTGATGCTGTGCTCTTAGTGTCAATGAATGATCAATCGTTTCGTTAAAATGGATGTGGTAAAAGATTGGTAAAAACAACTTACTATTACTTAGCTAATCCCGACTTATATGTATAATAGTGTTAGCAGAAATTAATTAGGATAGAGCGCTTTTTTCCCGATGCGAGTAGATTTGAAGGAGTCATGCATGATGTATTAAGAGGCGGACTGTGATGTCAATGTTATGCCTCTGAGGGCTTTGCTCAAAATGTATTTCTTCTGGTGGGTGGTGAAGGTAATATCAATTACGCACATTCGATGGCTTAGCCACAAACCCATAAGTATTTACTAATCATAACGCTTTGCTGAAAGTAATATTAGATGGCTTTGTCTAAAAAATCTTAGTTTTATCGTGTGCTAAAAGTAATAATGTCAATAACGCACATTTCCTTGTTTAGTCGTGTGATTATCTTATAAGTGAGATCAATTATGTTCATATTTCGACTCATTCAAAGATGCTGTATTCGTAATGGTTGTTTAAATTTAGCGTAAATACACTTGCTATGTAATTAATTTATCTTCTATCTCACTATCAATTAAAAATGTTTAGTGAGCACTGTGGTGCAATTTCGTATATTTTCGTTCTTAACAAATTACGAAATAAGCCACCATGTTCGAAAAACTAGTAGTGTATAAGGCCGCGAAATGCGCATTTTGTGGTCGACTGCAGCCGTTCCTGTCTGTCGCCTACTTCCGGTTTCCCAGGCCCCGCCCACTTCCGGTTCGCGCCCCCGTGACCCCCCCGCTACACCGGAAGTGCATTGGCCGTTCCAAACCGGAAACGCACGCGCAAGGGTAGGGTACGGGTGCAGTCGACCACAAATGCGCATTTCGCGGCCTTATATACAACTAATACTCCTGAACGACTTGCTCACGACTATCATTGAAAAATGTTACATAGGTATATATATAAATATATACTTTTGTACTGTACCTATGTTCACTGAGCAATATTATGCACTTACGTTTTATGATATGCATTTTCATCAGAAAATTTTGCAAACTAAGGCATTACTGTAGTGGAACGATTGATTGTTTTCCATGCGGATCTCAATTTAAGTCATTAACGTATTTGTTAACCAAGAAATTTCAAAATTGAGAGAACTTTTCCACACGATTTAGTGTGTTATTGTGCGTGTAGTAGGAGCAATTGTTGCAATATTGCTTCAAGTTTTATAAAGCAAATCAAATTGTATATCTAAGCATATTATTATGTCAGGTACTGATTAAGTAATAAAATTAATCCAGGCAGATATACAGCGGTCATGGAATTCTCTTCTGAAGGAGTGACATGATGACAGTATTTTATTTATGTGTTTGTAAAGCAACAGATTTCTGAGAACGTTCATAATAAGTGCTGCAGTTAATTTGTAAATTCCTAATAGACGCTATTATTTTGTTTCAAAATCATCTGCAGCACACTAATCTGTAAGCAACTTCATTGTCTCAAATTTAATAAGGTGTGTGGCGTCATAAAGTTGAAGTATGGTAATTCGCAGCTATTTTACATTGTGTCTCAATCATTTTATTTAGGCCTCCAGAGTGTCCTACATGTCCTACAATCATCATAGTTGCAAAAAATATGTATCAAAGCATCTACGAACTTTCTTAGCTTTCTAAAAGATAAAAAATTTGATTATTATTTAGGTTGTTTTTCCGTAAGAGGCACGCACCCGGTCGGAGAGTGCCGGTAAAATGTTGGCCTAAGCTGTGCCGTCACGTACGCGTCGTTAACATATCCGCCTCTCCTAATCGTAAAAACTACAGCATCATTGGAAAAATATAGATTTAACATTCGTCAGTTTCAACAACATCGCTCCGTAAGACAATTAAGGTATGTGGAATACGGTTAGGTAACTTTTATGCACGTTAGTTAACGCGAGTCGGACGCGACGCTACTGTTATACAGTTGTAACGCGAGCAGCGTATAGCAGCTGATGTTTTCTTTTCTTATTTTACCGAGCAAGTGTACGGCTTCTGCGTATTATATATAGACTTTTGCTTTAACATTACTTCACCGAAAGGAAAGTATTTTTTTTTTCGTCCTTTGATGTTTCCCTTACCAATCTTGATAAAAAGTTCTTCTACCTCGGCGTTCAATCGCTCGCACTGAGCCAATTTTTGCTGCAGAGTTTTGAAATTATAGAGGATAGCAGATCATTGATAGAAGATGAAAAGTAATCGAAAACATTACGGTTTTTACTCATATAAATCCATCTTTAGAATGCCATATTACTCTTGATAAAAGTCACTTGACTTATTGCATTTTACAAACGATAAATTTGGCTCAAAAAGTGCTTCTGATGCGGGCATTTGCCTGTTGAATTCATCTACTCTTTCAGTAGCTTTTAACAACGTTCTTTCAAAATTTTGTCCTTCAGAGAGCTAAAAAAAGTTCGTAGATGCTTTGATATATATTCTTTGTGCAACTATAATGATGGTAGGACACTCTGGAGGCCCAAATGTAAAAGAACTGCCAATCACCCCTTTACCAAGCGTTTACTGCGTTTACTGGCGGGAGACGGGTTTCAGTGGCGGTCGATTGGTGCGACGACCGAACCTTAGATATCGCACGTTGCAGACCGTCTCCCCAACAGGGTAACGTTAACTGTTTACGTCAACTGTCAGTGGTGAGCTT
>LQNS02277997.1:8284283-8297442 GCA_001587735.2 Parhyale hawaiensis | reverse complement strand
GCAGTATTGAAAGATGACCGTGAACGCGCATCGCCGAGTCTGGCAGCACGGGAGCGCCGCACCCGGTGGTGCGTCCATCAATTGCGACTGATATATCCGACAGGCTTACGTCGTTTGCAGAGATTGATTATTTTTTTTCCGTAATTCGGTCTTTGATGCTGTAGGATACAACGCTTAATAATTCATTCACTATCATAATTAACTGTGACCATCTGCAATAAAAAGATTATTAATTCTATTATCCAAGCCCTTGGACGCACACTGTGCGTTTCAAATTTCTTAGTTGATTATCCTGTAAGTCGTTCGTAAGAATAATGTTGGTTGTTTTTTATGGTTTCGGTCTCCCACACTAAGTTATGGACAACTGTGGTTTCACTTTCGCATTCGGTACGCGACTAACGATTGAAGTGCTATCCACAATGCGGAACAGAAATTTCAGAACTGAATTTCCAGATCAGTTAAATCTAATATGGTCAGATTATGTTGGACGAGATGGTGCGTGGAACATGCCTCTAATATAGGTATAGCTTTATTTATAAAACATACAAGCATTCCAGTCGCTTGGCATTGTCAAAGTCTGTCAAATTAATGCTCGCAAATGTTCATAAAATAATTCTTTACGCATGAAAAGAAAGTAAATTCCTTGCCAATGTGAATTTTTCACAACCTAATATTCTCTTGATTACGAGTAAGCAACATTAGGGTACATATTGTTGCCTCTTAACTTTCAGTGCTATCTATAACTTCAGCAGTGACACTTCAAAGAAATACGGATATAAGGGCTAATATCGTAGTAAAACTCTTGATAGGGACACATTGCTTTTACAAGTACATAACAATACGTTCGAGCATCTTGCGCTACATGCAGAGACGAAATGACTGTCATGTACATCAGACTTTATTTATTGTGCAACGATATTAACTTTTTTGCAATTCCTATATATCTTATTTTAACTACCAACTTACAGGTCCAGTTTCCTGTTCTTTATGTCGCAGTTAATTAATTTCTCTTGCATTCATACGCCCACAGCCAATACATTATTGCCGGGCATCGCATTACTGCCACAAAAACTCGAGTCCGTTATTGAAAAACGTATAAGAACTTTTCCGAAGCTCTTAATTAGCTCAGTTTTCTGGCATCAGCGTCCCGCTTGCGGCAAAACTGGGAGTTCCTTTTTCTATTACCTAATGAATTGGTTTCACATCAAACACTTCCATCAAAAATAATTAATTCAGTAGCCGAGAAAAGGTCCAGTAAGGATTTCAACAGTATTTTGATCTGGTTGATTTGAGGCTGGATACGAATCGCATTCTTGAAATGTACTGCACAGCTTAACTTTGACGGTATCACTTTGTGATTTGTATAAATGCTACAGTACACTGAACGTATTTAAAGCCATAGCTGTACTCCAAAAGTTGAACATCCACGCATGCAGTACAGTAGTAAATTGAACACAGAGGCATCAATACATAGTTGAACAACCATGCATGTAACACAGTAGTAAGCTGAACAGATATGCAACAAGTGCTGCAAAAAGCTGAATATCTGTGCATTGACTACTATGAGTATAATACATAGTTGAACAACAGTAAACTTAATACAGACGCATCAAGTGCATTAGTAAAGAGAGCATTGAAACATTCAGTAGAGCAGTATAACGTACAAATAGCGCGTCTCTGACTGTGAACACCTAAAGCATTTAAATGAATAGAGTTCTCTGTACTCTTTGGAAATATCATGAAAGTAAAGGGACTAAAGTTATTTTTCTAGCTTTTCTTCCTGCTAATCTATAGGATCGCAAAATTAATGAGGCTTATGAACATAAAAATATCTCACGGAATATGAGAGTTGCTGATTAAAAATATGAGGAATGATAGAGGTGATGTTTTAAGCTTCAGTTGAAAAAAAGTGCCGACTAAATGAAAAATAATCATTGACAATAATTCTCTGAAACAGTGAGGCAGTTTTCAGAGCAGAAGTTTCTTACTTTCTTTTCAGTCAATGATCGAATGCTTCTATTTTTTATTTTATAACAGCTGTTTTTCATCATGTCTGCAATTCTCCATTACAACATGCTTTCTGAATGTCGTTCACGGTGTTGGATAAGAGAGTTATGATTCACTATTTTTCTTTTTTATGTCCATGTAATTATGAGAAGTAACTCAAAGTTAAGCCTCGACTTAAAGTGGTTCTCAAAGTAGTAGATATGTGCCGACCCCCGGAGTGGTAGAAATATCTACGGAAGAAGGGCAGAAGAGATGAAAAAAGGGGAGGACACGAGGGTGACATCAGAAGCACTTATTAAATATTACCATAGAAAAATCTATGCGTCTTAATATATAATTTGGTGATTAATTCATTGCTGCAGTTAGTAAATGAGTCAATAAGTTATTTAGCAAGTGACTTAGTACATGTTCAATAACTAACTAAGAACATAATATATTGTTAATTTAGAACTAAATACCTCGAAAAGAAGGTAGTCGTGAGTGTATGCGTGAGTGAAAAAGCGCAAAAACTGCAATCCAATTGGTGGGAGTGTGGATGCCATTGCTGTATACCTACATCCTCTTGTGAAGCAATTATTGTCCTCTGGAATTTCAATCAACTTTTCATGATAATACAAGGATAACATAAATATTAAATTTTCTACATACACTGGGAAGCACTTGATAACATAACGGCATTTTTGGCTGCCCAGAAGCTAAATCATGAAACAGCTTCTTGAGCGGCCACTGATATTGTTAGGGCAGAGACAAAACTTGTCCCGTTTCCTTGCCTCGTTTTGTTGTTTATTTTCTTCTAATGAGATATTTCGCATAATTCATCAGCCTGGAAGCTTGGATATACACATCTTGTTTGCTACATGCGTTTCAACAGAATTATGATATGCGAATGCATTTTTAAATATCAGGTAAAATTCAACTTACACTGAAAAACAATGATAAGCTATTGACTTAATAAAATTTACTGTAATACAGATTTTTCTGCATCCAACGATACATTTTTCTAATGCTTTGCAAGTTTGCTATCGATATCAGACATAGAATTTATATAAAAATACATAACAAGGCAAAAACCTGTAGTAAAATACAGTACACACAAGTTGTTATAGTTTAAAGTTTATGTACTACATGCGTAGACTCCAGAGTCTAAATGCATTACGAGTTTCAAAACTAGAAAACCTCGTGGCGTAATACCTCACCCGTAATAGGAAGAGGTAGCTAAAAGTGTTGGGTCTTGAGTTTTAGCGTTTTTTATATCTAGGTTAACTCGCCTGGCTGCCTACAAGAGATAGTTCTTCAAGCATATTTTCGGCGGGAAGACATATATATGTATATAAATATTTACAGGACTGCCCATGACCCATTGGGTCACTAAAAACCTATCCTACCCTCAAACCTATCCGAGCTCCTCTCAGTTTATTCTCTATGAATTGTCATAGCGAAGCTTGTGTGAATGGTGCTAAACAAGCTAGCAAAAAAGGTTATCAACGTTTTGCTAGCAAATTGGTACAGTAAGTCAGTAACACGCAAAAATTTTTCAATATAGCGAATTATTGGGATGGGCATTAATTATCCATGCCAATGCAATTAGTAAGTTCTCATGAGGCACCTAAAAACACCACTTTTTAACTATTTATTGAAAAAATCCTAAATATTTTAACGCAAGAGTATTCGAAACATGCAGTTAATATTTAGTTGCAAATCCTTCGTTGTGTTTGCCTTGTTGCAGATGAGCTTCTTACATGTTTCAGGTGTTGTACGGGACTGCTCATCAACCCAGAAAAGTTTTAGAGAGGATTCCTGTCGTCGACATTGATTTTGAGAATTTTCAACAAATTCTCGTTCGGGTTCAAGTCAGGTGACCGCCTGGGCCACTACATAACATTAATATTGTTATCATCAAACCATTTTTGTATTAGTTTCGATGTGTACATTGCGTCTTCTTGTTGAAAAGCTTTCGTTAAGAATATCTCTGTACGTGATGGCAATCATTTTTTATTCTTCTCTGATCTTCAATTTTCCAGTTCCACGGGATGAGCAGCATCCACAACCATATAGTTCTACCCTCCAAATTTGCCAGTAGTGATCTTCTCCGTTTTTCCTCTAAACATGGCTTCTAGTCTTGCGTCTGAAAATTTGTACCTTCGGTCATTGCAAAACAGAAACCCAAAATATGTACGGCTTTTCTAGATACATACTCTTAAGTAAACTGAATCCTTAAGAAACATGTTTTTATAGAAAAAGAGTTTTCTTGGAAACTTCGAGTTATGCCACTCCTGAGAACAGTTCGACTAGTGATGTCCTCACTGACAGTTACTTCAGTCCACCGTAAATTTGTTCTTATCTTGGTATGAGTCACAAAATAGTTGCATTTTACTTCTCTGATGATTAAGCTTTCTGTTCCACCAGTGATCGTCCTCAGACAGTCGACCCTATATGGCACATTGGTGACAGACTCTATCTTCCTCCGTTTTCTGATTACGCTTCCAACCGTGTTTACTGTACATATACATTTTTCTAAGCTCGGGATATTTTTCTGTATCCTTTTTCTTCACAGTGCAGGTCCACTGGGTTATTAGATAACTTTTGCCATTTGAACAGTTCTTAGTAATCGAAAAAGACACTACCTGTTGCCTTAATGTTCACAATGGAGGTTGCCCCTTCAAATGAGTGGATTACAACATACGAACGTCCGAGATTGACTGAATTGTTTTTATATCAGCATAAAATAACTCATATTGAGATTCATGTTAAGTAAGGTGTAATAATATCGATGCAAATATATGTTATAGAGGGGTATTGAAATTTTGTGTTAGCACTTTTGATATTTTTCGCAATAAATCGTTAAGACAGCAATAAATTTCAGCATCCTGAACTTACTATTTGCTTTGAAATGAATAATTCATGATCATTTGAACTATTGTTATTGATTAGAACATAAAATTTTCGCAATAATTCGATGTATTCAATACTTTTGCGTCTCACAGGTGTATATAGCTGCGAAAACCGACTATTAAAAGAAGAAATACTGGACAAGCTTCAAATTTGAATAATTGACGGGGACTGTATAATTTCATAGAACACTAATATAAAGGACATTAATTTAATGCTAAGTTCAAAGTATTGTATCAAATATTTAAATGTGTGCGTCTCCCACGGTAAGTTGCGTCAGATAACGCAATGCTACTCTTTACGCAATAATAAATATTTAATTTCCGTCAGACATACAAATCTTTTATGCATTTGACTTTATACAAACCAACATCCGCACATCCAAGATGAAAACCTTATCAACTCTCTATCACTGACCTGGCGGGGTGATAACAAGTAACTGATCTGTCAGGCTCCCCCCACCTTTCCCCCCGGCTTTGCTGAGAAGCGTACCATCAACCCCATTTGTGATTCGGATTTGGAGTCCTTTAAGATTTTTTTTTATCCTTCCGCTCCCATGACTGCAATGTTCGGCCTATGGAAAAGGCGATCGGGCGTTCGCTCCGGATCGTAGGTATACATGAAGAATAGAATATTTTATTAGGTTACCAAACACAGTCCTGGATTTGAATTAATTGCTAACGAAAGTGAGCCACTACTCAACAGAAAGTGAAGAACCTGATGGGCTACTTGTAGGTAGCAGCAAGCTCCAGATTTAGCTAAAAAACGGAAACTATGGTATCTACTGCTAGTTCACTATATGTAGGTTCCCCAATTGCAGATAGCTGACAGCACAGCTATCCTTCGCTATAGGCCATTTATTCTATGCAGTTTTTTTACTTAGGTGCAAAATTTATTATTCTAGGTACTAGAAATAACTATTCTAGATTCATAACTACATGTATTTGGTAACTGGAGGTAAAGGTTTTGAATATTAATAAAGAAACTGTATAAAACAAGTGGTTACCGACCCAAGGGATTGAAGCTAAACTCGGGTTACTTAAAAAAAAATATGGACCTGAGTTGAATCTTCCATCGCTGAATTACGACGTCCAGAATATCAAACAGCTCCACTTCCATTTTTCACATGCTGCGCGTACTCCAAGGCTTTGAAGTACAGAAAGAACAGCAGACGTTATTCTTGAGGTTACGTATAATGGATTTACGGTGCAAACTTTCTCTAAGTTTTAGCTTCTAACCCCAGCTTCATTTGCTTGATTTCGACCAAACTTCGTTTAAATTCCGCGTGGTGTCTTTGAGCGCCGCAGGAACTGAGACTTTGAGAAGACAAACTCTCGTACATAAGTGGAAGTTGTCATCGTTAAAGGGCACAGATAATCCTAACTCTGCTAATGAGCTGATTAGAGAACCCAGGTCAGAATGTCAAGTAGCTTCTCCCATCAAAGCTTTTCGTGAGGTGTGCCGCTGACGATCCCCCGTCTTTGTTCAACTGCAGGGAACAATTTTTCCTGGCTTGAAGCCTCGTGCCAAGAGTCTTGATGAACTGGAGTAGCGTCTGTCCACTTATTAGAGCAGTAGGGATAGCTGTTGTTAATAAATCCTAATGCGTTTTACTCAGGTAGTAGCATTGCAAGACAAAGAAAGGCTGGATTTGCTGTAATCGATTGCATTTATACCTGCGCCTAAAGATTTTCTTAGTCTAGCTATATGTATGCTATACCTGTACCTATATACTGTCTGGTTGATGCCAGATAATAATGAGTCAAAAATGAATATGATATATATGTATATATAAAATGCACAAATGATATACAAATGGTTTTGTGTACTTCTTCTATTCTAGTTAAATAGGCAGCTATTGCTACCCCACGCCAGTCTACTGCATCAATTAATTTGTTACAGCGTAAAGACAGCCTTGATCATTTGAGCCGGTTTTTTATATTGTTCTATATATACTGCATGCTATCTGTAACCGAGTTTATTACCCATTACTCTCACATGACGCATTGTCTACATCAATTGGATTTATAGTCATGGTCCAGACTTTAAAAAAAGCCCATATTGCTTCAAGCCAATGGCAATATTGGACAAGGTAATGTCAGTCCGCTGGTTACGCGTCTCATCAAGTCATTAGGTCGACAGAACTCATAGCCAGCATCGTAATTACAGTCGATTTAACAGCATAAATGAATCAGTAAAGCACCTGATAAAGTAGTCTGAATCAAAGCATTAATTGCAGGCTCATTAAAAGAACTAATGTGTTTCTGATCAACTCGAAGTTCAAATATCTCTGCACAGGTAATGCGCAGCCTCAATTAAGTTAATCACATCCATTATAGTTTCCACCATTAAGGATCCTGAAGAGATTTTATTGCAGTTGAAGTGCGATAAGCATAATCGTTAAATCTTTCGGATCCGCCAGCGATGTAGATGAATAACTTTTCACTTTTACTGAAAATACCATTGATAGCAATATTATAATGCACTTTTTTCACAAATATACCATGTATCTTTAAGTAGGCAATTTGTTGCATAGATAAATACGCTTTACATTTTTTTTCAAATTACTGCATATAGCATCCTCTAGTGGTGAACGTTTTATAAATTCATTGATATACTTTATCTTATAGCACATTCTATTTCAACTATCAGGTTTTATTGCAACCAAATTTCAGGAGTTGAATTTCAAAATACGACTCTTAAATAGTAATAGTTTTTTAATTGAAGAAAAGGCTACAAAACTTCCCAAAAAACTTCGCAAACTTCACAAAACTACAAAAAAAAAGATCAACGGGATAGCTCCACAAACACTTATCGATACGATAGCTCCTGCGTCGTGCAACTTGCCTATGGAAGGAAATATTACGATACCGAATATTTTTCAGCAGCAGAGCTACGCAATTTGCCGTATCTTTTGTTAGGCACAAAGGAAAAATTACGCTGCAGTATGGGGTGGAGTCTGTGCTGCTATCTTTAATTGGATGCGAGAGACAATTAGCGTAGCGTAATTAATTCGCTATACAGAGCGCTAGGTCATATTAGTATTCCAACGAAGCTGTTGGTCAGCAAAGTTAATTTTTCGTTATAAATTACGGGGCTGAAGTGAAGTTTTGAAATGATTACTTTTGGGTAATATTAGTCGTTATTTATCGGCAATGCAATTAATATCACTAATACTGTATTCGAATATATGGTCTCTGGAGTGATGTGCAGTGCCGGTAACGTCATAATCATGTAAATATGATGCAAGTAATGTATATGTTTCTTTCTTTCTTTCTTTTTTCTTTCTTACTTTCTTTCTTTCTTTCTTTCTTTCTTTCTTTCTTTCTTTCTTTCTTTCCTTCTTTGAGTTTCATTATTATTTTCGAGTGCGTCACTTGCTGGTACTTCCTTCGTAATTAGCAAGCCTGTAATCAAGGTAATCTTACATAAAGCTTATATATATATATAGAGAGAGAGAGAGAGTCAACGTATTTTTCATAGGTTTTCAAACTCTATTATTGTTTTCTAACAGTATAGAAGTAAATTATTCGTTACTGTTAATTTTTTTCAGCTTCAAGATTGCTCAATTTTCATTTCATTGCTTTGCGATATATTTATAGTTTTTTCTTCATCGGAAGCTATGATACTGCTTTCGTATACTAACTTAGCAGTTCTGCTGATTATAGTCTGACCATTTTATCAAGGCAATTTGGCCGTGTTCAGATTCCTCTCTGGCGTTGCTAATTCTTTAGGTATTTCTGAGATTTGTTCGGCCCATATCTTTGCCCCACCCACTACCTCTATATAGAGATATCTCAGAAATACCCACAGAATTGGCACCGCAATAGATGAATGTCACCACTACCGCACTGCCTTGATAAAATGGTCCGACTTTTGTTTGAAGTTTCGTTCCCCTGAAGACGGACGATGTTTAATAGTCCGAAAGCCTGGGTCTAATAAACAGAAAACCCAAAATACCATTGAAAACTACTTCTGAATGAATACACCAGAGTGTCACGTATGTTTGAAGAATTACATATACACTATATAAATTCGTATGGACGATATGCTCTTTCTTCTTGTTGTTGTCTTCCCGATTTATGAATTTCCACTGGGTCGAGAGTGAATATCTGCTACTGTAATGACCTACAGAATCACGTCATCAACTTACTAGGCTCATGAACGTGGCATGTATTAACACTGAATCACCTTGCTATCATGCTGAAGTACATAATTGCATCATCAGCACGTACAGTATGGATCCTGAGTGTCCAATATTTCAACTTATTCCTCAACAGCACATGTTCGTGAACGCGGCTCAATCAAAAATGAATCAGCTCGACACTGTGTAGAATTACGGAATTACATCATCAACTCATTGTTTATAAACGTCCTGACTCGAGAGGATTAGGTATTCCAAACTGTAACTTATATCCCCAGCGTAGGGCACTCCCCGAAACACCATGGACCCACTCTCGGTTGTACAGCAACCGACTCTTGTTCCGAAGCAAAGCTTATTTGCATTTGAATATGAATGATGGAGATGCAGAAAGAACGAACAGCTCACAACGGAGGCTGTTCAGCCTTGTAACGAGATCCATGAATAATTTAGCTAGGGACGCTCCCAAGACACCAATTGATGCTCCAGTTTATTCGACAACTCCTGGGCCGCACTCGGCGAGGCCGTTTGTCAAAGTTGTCGAGTGTCTCGCATCAGTGAAGGTCGTCATCTGGCATCGGGCTGTCTAAGTTGAAAGTTATCTATTTATTTCTCTACTATGCAGGTGGGACTGCTTTCTTAACTAAAGTAGAGTAATAAATGTTCTTACTCAAATTAGTGTAGGTCGTCATTTAGTTCTAGGTCGTTCAAGTTCATCGCTTTTATACTCCACCATAATACAGAACGGATTCCGCCCGTAAATTGGAAACTGCTTTATAATGTTTCTTTTTTTTTTGTCTGAATAAGTGCAGATTGTACATTTGTGCTACGTTGTTGAAGTCCATCAATTTATGTTTCGTCACGACGTTATTTAAGGAGAATCCTGTCGCAAGCTGCAAACAACGTAAAATATTCTTCTTGCTTGAACTAGTGCAAGCCCCTTTTTTATCTTTCATTGTTTAAATCCATCGTTTTCATTTATTGAGTATTGTAGCTGATATTTTCTCGTAGACAAGAAGCAGCATAAAAATTTTTCTCATGCTGAGTACAGCGCGTATCTGCATTTGGCTATAGCTAGTGTACAGGCATGTCCGAGTGGCGCAACGAAACTGAGTTGGGCTAAGTTCCGTGGGCATAATTTGTCGGAAATTTCAGACAGGAGAGTTGGTTTCTCCACGTTGGATCGGATTTTCAGGCGTTAAGCTAGTGCAACACGCATATCTTTGAGACGATAGAAAATTCTTTCTTTCCGAAATGGAAACTTATAGCTTCTCAGACGTAATCGGGCTGCGACAGATTCCAGTAGCACGATGTTAGGGGGAGAAACTAACTAATTAACTAACTGAGCCTAACGAGCTTAGAATAACTCTCTGTGTGTCCGCGCTAATCGATGACGCCGCGAGTCCATTATTTTCATCTGAAAATATATATACTTCAGATGATATTAATTTCGTGAACTGAGAGCAAGATAAAAATATCCTACTTCGAATCAGTGCAAGTATCAGTTGGTTTCAAGCCGTCTTGAGCCGCATTCAAACTAGCGACTTAATGTCGTCGTCGTCACAATGGGTGACCCAAAAAATGACGCCGCCACTCCGAGGACTGAGAGACCTAGAGCCAGAGGGACGAGCATAAAGCAGGATGTTTCATTTTTGAGGGCATCGACGCGAACTTTGTGTCAGCTTCGTTTATGAAACATCCGAGCCACTATCTTTAGAAGCAATATTTGCTCAAAAACCAGTAATAATTTGCTTACGTAAACATTTTGTTTATCTCCAAAAACAAAAACACACAATTCTTAGAATAATCCGTTTCTTTTTGTCGCCATATGTACTCAGCTTGCCCCTGTAACACACACACACAAAAATAAGAATTTCCCAATTTAGTTTGTCATATACTGAACCTCCAAAAGTAATTTCATTTGGTCCGCCATTATTCTAAAAACTTCAAATGTCGTACAGAGTTCTGCTTTTAAAAAGTGTCACCTCACAAGCATGATTTCACAGCTTTTAACTTTGGCATTTTACAAACAGTTTCAGCAATTGTATATCAAACAGCAGATATGTTTGTAGCTTAACTTGTATCTTCACCAGTCACATCTGATATCCAGTAGGTGTTTCTATATTCTGCATTTCCATTTTATCTGAAATTTAAGCCAGATTCATTCCGTGTCCAAAAGTGTCCCTCAAAGCAGTCACTTATTACATAGTGATACTCCTTGTCACCATTAGTACTGAATTAAATCCTTCGCTGCAGCAGTATCATTATAATTTGTTTCATCTGACGTCTGTATTAGCTTCAAACAAGCGTTTTGTGTTTTATAATGCGGGTTGGGAAAAAAATTCTAATTTGAAATCCAACTCTGAGCAATAGAATATTTTCTCAACATTGACTATTTTATAGCAGTGAACAGTTGTTATAATATATCGTATTTTTTTTTTAAATATTGCTGTATATTCAGTAGTGTTTCTAACACTGTAATCGATCATTACTATTTTTTCAGTTTATTTTATTACTGTAGTGCTCATACTATCATCATAATATATTTATTATTTATTCAAATCACGTAAGTTTACAGATTGAGAACATAATTTAGACTTATAAGCTATTTTTCCCTTGCTGTCTCTTTTATAATGGTCTACTTAAATAAATTACTCTCACCATAGACAATGTTAGTATTTAACTAGGTATTACCTGTATCTGTCGCAGTCTGTTACAGTAATTTCATGCATTATGAACCATTGCATAATTATAGTAGTTTTTGTTATACTCCTAAGATGTGTTTCTGTTATCCAGTCAAGACACTTTTCCAATATTAGAACGGCGCTCAGAGCTTCTCCCTATCAAAACCACTCATCGCTTGATGTCTCCGAATATCGGGCATCTGGTTTCGGTGCATCTGAAGTCGCGTATTTCCGTTTCCTTCTCTGTTATGCAGGCTCCATTTAATCTGTAAATCGTAAGAAACGCTAACGTTCTCGTGATAAACAACGTTTGGCAAGTAGTTAGGGAGTTATTTATTTTCTTTCACTTTCATTGTAGTTCGATATGTTTTAATATACAACTAACTCTGAAAGGTACAGTTTATCAATACGAAATTGTAGCGTATTTTGTCCGTTGGATGATTTCGTCTTATCGGCTATTGTTTACCTTTATTTTTGCTCCCTGGAATCGCACAACTTGCACTTCACTTGACATTCCACTGTTTTCCTTAGCCTTGATATTCCTAGTCCTACTTTTATTTTACAGAGCCCAACTCGAGTCCATTCCCGCATTGTGGCGTCCTGGTCCCTTCCTCGTCTTATATCCTTCAATTCCTATTCCGTCTTTAATATTCCAATTCTAGTTCCTTCCTTGTCGTTGATATTTCACATCATTCCTTGCCGTTAATGTTTCTGCCTCATCTTCCTAAGTCCTCTAAGCTCCGCATTCTAATGACCTTGATCCATCCTCGTTTGGATATCCCAGTTCCTACATCATCATTGAATATACATACCAGGTCCCTCCTCATCTTTGACATTTCACTTCAGTCCCTACCTTTGGCATCTCTACCTCCTTTTCCAGTCTCATACTTCATTCAGCGGCAGCAGCAACAACAACCGACGGAGATGCAGAGCTCGGCGCAATCATCTGTCAAAGTTGACTTCACATCTCGAGCCCCGCTGGTCGTCAACAGTTGTCGGGCTCATTTCTTTCCCCGCTCGGTCCAACGACGCTCCCCCGCCTCACCCAGTCCGCAACTTTGGACGCCAAGTTTGAAACGTGACTCAGGGGAGCTTTTGCTGGGGCAAATGATAGCGACAGAAGTTGAAACACAGACGCCAGGGCAGAATTTCAAACCGCAACTTATGTTACGGAGGCGACATCATAATTTCTTGGGATGGTCTCGAGCAGATGAGACGCGAAATTCTTATGACCCAGAGGACGCGAACTGAACGCGGAAATACACAAACTACCGCGCGTATCTTATTTATAGGAGTGCGTAGCATGTGTGTGCTAAATTTAGAAGACTACCTAGCATCATTGAGATATTTCTGAGCCCAGAGACGGAAACTGAAAGCAGAAATACGCATGATTCTACGTACGTAATAAATTAAGTGGTTTACCATTATTTTTTACTAC
>LQNS02277997.1:8251713-8266568 GCA_001587735.2 Parhyale hawaiensis | reverse complement strand
TAAGCCTTTGCCATCCCACTCTGCTATCATGATGAGATGCTCCCTAATTGCATATTAAGATGCTAATTATGCTAAGATTAACTGAGACCAAAGCAAAGGGCTGGGCAAAAAATTAATAAGCACAAAACCACATCAGTTTATAACGTATGATGTGAAAGGAGCATTTTTAGACGGTTAATATCCAGTTGCCACACGGGAAATTGCGTGTTCAACGAGTTTCTTCATCACACCGTTACACTGTCAGGACTGAAAATAGGTTTCGAGAAATCACAAGCGAACAGAAAATAAAATTTATAGTTTGCTGATACATAGACCAGATATCAGCCAACCATATGCTTAATTTTGTGTGCGCTTGTGTTTACTTTTAACTTGTTTTCATTTCAGACAATGTACTGAACTACCTACTCAACATTGCACTGATGGCTCTGTGGAATAAGTCTTTTACGCATCAACTTATTGAGATTAACAGAAGCACGAACCCTACACTGTGCTCCACTACGTCTTCTCGGCAGGAAGGAGAACATATTTTTCTTCTTTTGCTCATTCCATGTAATGAAAAATAGATACTCTTCGATAGCAGCAGCAGGACAGGGCGGAGGTTAGAAATAGATTTTTAGCAAGTCAGCGAAACGCTTCAACCAGTTATGATCCTTAAATAGTTGATAGTCAATGTAAGTTGTCTGCAAAAGGGATTATTCATTATTCGTTTCACAACTAGGAAAAACTGTTACGGCTACGTTCTCGTGTCAGGAAATCGATGGCGTGAGTGGAGAAATTGAAAGAAGTAACAAAAACAAGTAAGCAGAAATGGCCAAGTTTTGCCCCATGATAATGAACGGCCTCCTGCTTCCCACACCTACACTCCACATGTTGCAAAGTTTAACTTATCAAATTTTACAACAACCTATATATTCCCCTGAGATCTCTCCTAGTGAGTATCATTTATTTTAACATGTCAATTTTTTATGCGCAGTGCAATATTCTTAACTAGAGTAGAGATAGTCAGGAGGTAAGATGCATTACGGTATAGGCATTATTGGAGAACTTTGGGTGAAGTTTGTAGAAAAAGAGAGTTCACATTTTGAATGAATAAATTAGTGTTAGCCATTAAAAATAATCTAACTTTTATTTTCAATTATGACATTTCATGTTTGACAACATAGTAATTTTGAGGCACTTTATTGTCTAGTGATAACTAACGAACGTTCTTAATGTGTATGGTATAAGATTAAACACATTTTTATACCACCAACATTAGTCTACCTAGGGCAACTTCTTACACAATTTTGAAGTACAGTAAGCTGCTAGTTTACACGTACTAATTTAATTACGTATTTTACACGTTCAGAATTATCTCCAGAGCATAATGTTACACCTTGCTAAGATATATCTACCTGGACGAGATCACAGGGCGAACACCGAATTGTTGGGAATTACAGTCATGGCCTCCACCATCGTTTCCTCAGGAAGTTTGGAACTGTGATGCACCTATTATTGTTAATAGTGCACCAAACGCAACCCTTTTGTTGAGTAAGTCATGAAAGAATGTATTTGCAAATATCTTACCATCCAATCGAAAAAGTTCACAAAATCTCCAAATTTCACCATGTCCACAAAGTCCACGAAGTTCACAAAGTGCACAAAAGCAGCCAAGTTCACAGAGGCTCGTGACCAGGTCTTCACTAATAACCCGGGAATTCCCAGGCTCGTATCCTAGATACGGTTTGGCAAAAAATATGTTTGGTGCATTGGAATTTTTTCTTCTGTTTTTAGATAGGGGAAAAATAAGGCTTCGGACAGACGGACGGACGGACGGACTGATGGACAGATGGCTCTCTTATTATAGTATGGATTACCACAGTCGATATAATTGTTCTTGTCGAGTTTATTTGTCTCTCTATTTTTCTGTCACCAAAATAACTAAAGAAAATATCGACAGATCTTTAAAAAATTCACATGGATTGTTAGATATGCTCGGAGGAAAAGATGTTTGACGTTTGGTGAAGAGCTGCGTGAAATTTGTAGAAATTGTTAGAAATAACAAAAACGACACAAATGACGACATTTTAGTGATTGCAGTTTCGTTCGTGTGGTTGACTAATTTTTGTCAATATGCTTGTCAGTTATATAACTCAAAAAGTTATGGACGAATCTTTATGACATTTGCCAGAATTGTTGGAGACGTTGAAAGACATCAAAGACCGAATTTTGGTGATGATCAGTTAGTCCGTTTTTTATTTGAGTAATGTTTGTCAAAATGTTTGTCAGAACGTAACTCAGAAAGTTACGGACGGATCTTCAACAAAATTGCAGAAGCTGGTATTACTATCATGACGCACAAATGACCTAATTTTGGTGATGNGCTCAACTGACACAACAAACGATGCCATGCGATTTGGGGGAGAGACATGGCGTCTGTAAGCGATAGAATCAAATCGTTTGTCCAGAAATAGTTTCCAGAAGCTTAGTAAATGAAAACACCAAAGACTGGGTTTAAAAAAAACTTCGTCAGTTCCAGTTCCTGATTTCTTCGAGTTTATCAATAGTGCCTGCTAATTCCTGTTTGAATTTTCCTTTAACCCATTTCAAAAGCAGAATTTAGATAGCGAGATGTCATACGTTTAAAAGCATCTGTTCCAAACATTGCGTTTTTATACTCTGCGAGCCTTCTTATACATGCTTTATATCAAAGAGGACTATTATTCACAGATAAAGTGTTCTCCATCACATATAGCAGAGTGGCAGTAGTAGAATTGAAGTAAATTCGTAACGTTCAGCCTATATATTCCTTATTGTAATATGTTTATTTCTAATTTTCTATGCGTAAATTGCTGTAATGTTTCTAAAAGCGGTATGAAAAGTGTTGCACCACATAAAAACTGCAAAAAAATTATATGTATCGAAAATTGCGCTACGTCTTTTGTTTCTACCAAGCTTAAACTGACTGCCTACTTGTGATAATCTCGAAACAATGAGCTTTAAAAATGTTTCTTATAATTTAAGAATGAATACCTCAAGGTAGGCAGTACATCCATGCGAGAATAAGCATGGTAAATCTAGTTCAACGTTCTGTAAACATGAAAATTGTTTTTATTTTTCGATAGGTAAGAGTTAAAAATTTTTTCCTTGCTCCAAAATGTGTAAGCCATGCCTACATAATTATACACTCTACTGTCACTTGCTATACGCAACTGATCCCCCTTGAACGGCGGTGCCCACCGCCAGTATTTAGCATGCTGAATGTCATCGTTCCCTCATGTGTGCGGCGAGTTTGCACTGCTGTGAGCGAAGCTTAGTTGAACGGCGGTGTGGAGCGACGGTCATAAGCGGCAAGATACCGTCAGTGTAAACGGACCTTTAGATGCAGAACTCGTCAGTTCAGTCGGTGCCTCATTGGGGTTTGGAATTCATTGCCAGCATCAGCTTTCGGCCCGTTGGTCTGCAGACGTTTAAGTCAGCTGTTAATGGCTTTTTGTCGGACTTTCTTTAGTAGCATTTCGGGCTTCCCGGCGTTGCAAAATGCCTCGTTTTAATTGTATTACCTGTCCGTGGCGGCCCGGGCCTGAAGTGTTAATAATAATAACTAGAGCTCTCTGAGAGCGCATACCTCTGCCAAGTAAGGCAACGGTTACAAAAAATTAAAATTGGTTCTGAGACTATGATTTCCTCTGTATCATCACCAAAATAAAATTATTTGTGCCCTTCAATAGCGTTAACAGCTTCAGGAATTTTTTTTTTTAAATCCAATCGTAACTATTGGAGTTATGCTGCTAACAAGCATTATGACAAACATGAGTCAAACATACAAACGAACAAACCGATCTGCAACAAAATTTGATCATTACGCCTTTTAGCATTTCTAGCAACTCCTATAAACTTCATAAAGATCCATTCAATATTTTTTAGTTATTGTGCTAACAAACATAAAATTAAAAACAGGGACAAGCGAACAAAAACGAACTAACGGATCGTTACAAAAATTTGGTCAGATACTCTTCATAATATAGATCTATTAGAAGTAGTTGAAGAAATTTTGATACCCACGACGCGCGTTTCGCTGTTCTCCAGCTCATCAGGTGGGAGGGTCAAAGTTGTTAAATACTGGCAGCTAAATACTGGCGGTGGGCTCCGCAGTTCAAGGGGGATCAGTTGCGTATAGCAAGTGACAGTAGGGTGTATAATTATGTAGTCATGGATTACACATTTTGGAGCAAGGAAGAAATTTTTAACTCTTACCTATCGAAAAATAAAAACAATTTTCATGTTTACAGAACGTTGAACTAGATTTATCATGCTTATTCTCGCATGGATGTATTGCCTACCTTGAGGTATTCATTCTTAAATTATAAGTAACATTCATAATATACCAAACAACACATGTAAATTTCATAAAAATCCGTCCATGACTTCTTGAGTTACAGCATTGAGACAACTGAGGCAGACAAACAAACAAACGGATGAACGGATCTTCACCAAACGTTAACCATTTGTTTCTCTTAACATACCTAACAATCCCTGTAAATTTCGTCCAAATCCGTCAATAACTTTTCAAGTTATCTTGATGACAGACGAACAAACAGCCAAACCCGATGAAAACATAACCGCCTTGGCGGAGGTAATAATACTACTGTTTCTTCCTTTTCCTCGTTTATAACAGCTTAGTACCGTATAAAGGAGGCTTAAACTATCTTAAGCCCAATGCAGACGAGAAGCAAATGTTATCGAAAGTGGCATTTCGCCCACTAGTGCTCCACCAGACACGGCGAAGAAGTTGCCTGAAGAGCGAGTTCAGCAGGATGCGTTTAAGTGAAACTTTTTCGTAACTTTGGGGCAATTCAAAGCAACTTACGGTCCAGTTTTCCCTATTATCTGCTGACTACTATATTATGTAACGCCTCCGTTTTTCTTAAAACCTTATGTTAAATGGTAGCGATTGTAACTGCTATGTCAAAAGTATAAAATGCATTTGTATCCAGGCTACAACGATGATAGCCGCAGAAAACTTACATCTCAAAATCATGTTTAGAGTCTAAGAAATCTAAGAAAATATTCAGTTCCTGAGTACTATGCACAGGGGCGCCAGAATGGGGAAGCAGGAAGGGTAATGGCCCTTGCCCTTTCAGTGGGGGTAAGAGGGGGGCAGCATGTGCCCTTTTTTCTGGAGGAAAATGTGCATTCAATCTGATCCTTAAATCTCAAACTAACCATGTATTTTCGTCATTAAAAATTATCTATCATCAAATCAGAGGGCAAATAGAAGTCCACATAATTGAAAAACGTTCTTCTAATGATTTTTTAATCAATATTGTTAACAAATGATGTGCAGCTGATAATATTAGGTAGCATAACGGTTCTGTGATTTGGCAGCAACCGATCTCTGTGGCGTCTCCCCGATCAGTTTCGTACAAAACTCCGGTGAAATGGCGTACCACTTTTCTTTAATAATTCAAGATTGAGAGTATTTTCGTTGCCCAACAGGTTATCGATATAATATCACGCATTCTCAATTGGATCCAAGTCTGGCAATTGGGCTCGCCACTGTAAATATGCACCGTGTTGATTCTGTAGGAATCTCTTGATAGTGGCTGCAGTGTATATTGGAGAATTCTCCTTCATCAAGATGGAATTCCCTGACAAATTATCCTCATAATGGGAGCAAAATTTCAAGCAACATGTCCAGGCGAATTAAATTGGCTGTTAAATATAATAGCAGTATTCGCCAGTAAGACGTCACTATCCTTTTGCCATATGATGAACTGGAGTCACTTTCGATTCTTCATCGATATCATTGGTTAGCGTCCTGCGATGCAGCTTCCCGGCCAAAATTCTTTCAGCCTCAGTGTAGAAAACACTCAACAGAAAGATTGGATTCCACGGCAAATTTCGACCTGATACACCAATTCTCTAATATTTTTAACGGAAGGCATGAAAAAATCCAGCAGTATTTCACGAATCGTAGCGGTTATTTGAATCATTTCTACTGACATTGTTCTAGAAACATTTGGCAACACAAGCTTCAGCAAGCAAGCTGAAGCACGTTGCAATCAAGGCTTCGATGTCACCCGTGTTACCTCCCCCTCCAATGCGACACAGGTTGGGTAACATTGGGTGACACTGATAACAACGTCAAAAATTGCAGGGTTATGACCTGGGTGAGACTGCCTTTGTTTGTAGGCATTGTGATTAAAAATAAAGGAAATATTTCAGAGCTGTCATATATCGGCTGAATTCTAATATATAGAGCACTTTTGAACATTAATCACAACATTTTGTCCTAGAATAAAGCCAGAATAATGTTCCCCAGAAATGTTTAAGGATGGACTTGCTGAAAATTCCTCAACACTTTTTGGAGGCGCTGAGATCGCTTATCGCAGTCACCGGTACACGGTGTGACCCAGGGTAACTCCGTGAGGGTAACACCTGCGTCTGATTGCAACACGCCTCTACAGTCGACAGAGTCGGCCAGTGCCAGTCGAGAGCTTCACATGGAAGGTGTACTCAAAACTGTCTCTGTTGCACTTGACTGGAGCGAACTTTTACTTAGCGTGTTTTTCCAACTTGGATAAACTTTTTCATCAGCACACTGAGTTTGGAACTTTAAAACTGAAAATATTTTCGTGTTTGTGGGGCAATTAAAGTGAGTGAAACTAACTTTCCACAGTATTTCCATATCCAGAACTTTGGCAAAACTAACACTGAAAGACTCAGGAACGTCAAGTTTACTTCTCTCCTTCTCTGCCGCCAACTAAGCACATTTGACTTTACAAATATAACTAATGTTTTTTTTACAAAATCGCTTTTTAATTCTGGCACCGGTGATTAAAATTGTATGAACTTTAGTTGAAACTGTAATTTACATTATTATTCAAAAGCGTTTCCAGTAACTGTTGATCCGCTACAAATCGAATTTCATGTAAACGTTGGACATTTAGACGTTCCTTAGCTACTACTTTTCCTCAACGTTTCAAGGAACTGTGTCCTCACAAAACAAAGATATGAAACGGCGCTCCTGGAATGTTACAAATAATGTTATTGCTAAGAGAAGTTCTATGATATCCATGCATTAAGGAGTAATAGCTTTGTTTGGCCGGACTTGTAATGTTGCTGTTACGGCGGTAGTGCGGTGATAAAATTATGTTTTGTGACGAATACAAGCAACAATAAGAATATTACCAGTTGGAGCTCTGCAGCGTGCTTGAGGATCAAGACTTGGATTTCTCTAAATTGTTTCAAGGTGAGTCATTAGCTCATTCTCTGTTGCACTCAGTGGTTGCCGGAATTCTTAATAGGCAGAGTACTTATTTCATGAAATCCTTATTCGTCAAGGGGTGTTTATTTGGTAGATTTTTGCTATTCGTCCGCACTCGAGCCTAGACATTTCAGACCACTAATGTAACAGATAATTATGCACCGAAACTGAATTCGTATGTCACAGCCGTAGGATATGCTGAGTTTATGGAGATACTGTTGTGCTCAATTTAGTATTAAATTAGTGTTGGTATTCATAACTGTGTACCATTTTTTGTCTGTAAAATGTGTACCGTACCTGAACTGCGATGCCATTAGCAGAACCAGTCCTGCGCTCCTAACCTTCAGAAGTACAGTAAAAGATTATTGGACGTAAGACTTACGGATTGGTCGTTAGCAGGTCAAAAGTGGGACTCTGGTTCTGTGGTTCAGCAATTTTTTACCAGAAACTTGCGATTAAGACACATCGGGCACGATCGAGCGATACAATTACGGATTTGTTTATTTCATTTGACCGTACAATTATATGACTTTGTGGATTATCTGCAGACTTTTGCTTTAATATTACTTTATGGAAAAAAGAGTTTAGCATTTACTATTCAAATTTTGTTATGATGAAATCGATTCATATCATTAGACGTGTAATTATGCGAATCCCAACCTGTTGCCATAGAGCGCTGATTTAAGATTGAGCTCAAAAATCAATATCTTAAAAACTACTCATTTTCGACGGCTATGTCTTATAAAATCGTGTTCAACTTATCAATATCGGCCAGAATAGTGGTTTAAATTTTCTGAGTTTGAGTGGAGAGTTAGAGTAGTAAATATTGTCTAGTTTTCATAGGGTAGTTATTTTCCACGTGGAATTTAGTTTTCACGTGAAATATATTTTTCAGGGTGTAATTATCTCTCAAAGGGGAATTATTTCATATGTTAAGTTATCATGCGATAAGCATTTTGTGGCTGTTATATATACGTTCCTAATGTTACAACTAATATTAAACCTGGAGAAAAGGCTTCTTAAGTATGGTAAAGAACGGTCGTGCTGTCGACAGCACTTTTCGGCCTTTACGACAAGGGCTTAAGAAACACTAATTATATCTCCGAACAAACACTGGTTGCGGATTGCGAACGCTCGCGTCGAGCCCCACACTGTTGCTAGTATAGCACAGCTTTCACACAGTTTGAGCAAGCTTTAGATTTCTCTGCTTAGTTCAATAATATAATTTTGAGCAGTTTTGCTGCGCACGAGTTGCAGGTAGTTCACTTGAAATATTGAAATTTCATTTGTCAACTTACGCCCCATAGACTTGTAAACTACGTGGTTATTGTTTAAACTACCGTATGTGCTCAGCAGTATTTTATATTCGGACTCGTAACCTTTCGGTTATTATTCAAATCATTCGTTCTTTAAATGTTGGATAAAATTCCTAGAACTAGAAAAAATAACAAAAAGTAAAAACTCAACCAAAACACTGTGGCTTTTGGTTTAAACAAAAAAAAAAGTTTTTTGCCAACCCTGACTGACAGGACTTCTGTAATAGGTCTTTCAGCAGCAGGACAACCACTTCCGCCCCCAGTTGAATATTTATAGAGAAATAACTGTTATCCTTATGAAAGAGAAACAGACAAAAACAACAATTTCCTAAAGTTTTTCGATTGAGTAGCGTCCGTGAAAGCGTGAGTACCTACCCTAGATATCTTTAGCAACACAGCTTTATTTTCATTAGAGAATCGCCAGAAACCATAAGAAAAGTTTGAGAAAATTAAAACTTAGTGCCTAATTGTCCGGCGTTGCCAAACCAATAGACAAATAGGATATTGGTCCGGTACTACTAAACACACAGATTGGTGAGTTTTCAATATTTTATCTCCATAAAGTTACTCATACAAAGTTATAAGAAATACACTAGGTAGAAATTCACACTATAGTTAGGTTATGAAAATGAACTGTTGAGAACTCAATCAATATGTGTTATTTTACATTAATTAAGAGTTTACTCAGTACTGAACTAATAGCCTATGTTCCCACATCAGACTATTGGCCCGGCAGTTCTGGCAGTGCCGGACCAATAGTCTGTTTGTATATTGGCCCGGCAGTGCTGGACCAATGGCTCCTTCGAAATTAAAATGTAATGGGACGATCTGTTGAAGGTCAAGAATATCAACGGTAGCTGCAGGCCTCGCGTGCTGCACTGCTGCGCAGGAGCTGGAAATGAGCCCCAAGCCTGGTGGGGGCGTTTTTTTTTTTCTTGACGCTCCGAGTCAGTAAAATGCTTGGCATGCGCAACTGCTGTGGGGGCACTTACCTTAGGGCAGGGGGAGGGGCCGCCCTAGTTCTCAACGACCCGTGGTCGGCTGTTGCTGCACTTATTCCTCTGAGGCCAGTTGGCTTATATTTTCAGCACGAACCACTGCTTGTGGGTTTCCCAGTGAAGGGTGCAGTCAAAGTTGACTTTACCTTTCATACTTTACGAATGTGTTACTAAGGCTGTTTAGACCCACTCCCATACCTAACTGTATGGCAGAAACTGGCCGAACGCTATCCCTCTTTGGCTGTCACTGTGTTCGAACTTGATATTTAACAGTGAACTCTATCAGGACCAGTCGCCATTTCAAGTTTACATTCTTTGTGTGTGGCTTAAGCGATATCATGCAATATTCCATTACTGCTGTTTGCAGGTCATTATTACTCATAGCCTACAGAATATAAGCTTCACACATTGTTTTTAATGTAACTCAATAAAATACTTTCTTAGAGTCGTCAAAGTTTTCTCATTACCTTCAAGTTCATTTGTTTCTGTTGTCGAAGCCCCTTGGGCTTGGCTACTAAAGATTTGAAAAGGGGGGAAGCAAAATATTTGACAACGCGCGCTGGATGATTCTAGTACGTGAAGTTGTTAACCTTATTTTTGTACTATTGTCGTTGTTTCTGTAGCCTTTCACTCAGCTTTCATTTTGTTTTGTAGTTTACTTGAGCTTGAGTACGAAATTTTGATACATTAAGTGAATTAAAGCAGTTAACATAGTTCAATATCTAGAAGTGAATACCATGATTTTGTGACAAATCGTGCAGCATGGCATACTGTGCACTAAAAACTTAATGGAGTAAGTTCTCTTACTCGGACTATAGCCCCAGACTGCTCTCTGTATATGTTGCGCGTTGCAGTTGATGTAGCTTGTGATGGTCCGCACTGAAAGGGTAACCTGTTGTTAGTTAGGCCTTTTTGCCGAGTCTTCGAGGGGCTGTTTCTTTTAATGTGTCTGCGATTAATAATCTTAAATAACTTATTTCCGTGCTTATTTCTTCATGTGCGACATGGTGCGCTGTACATTGTCAACGTTTTTTGGTTCATCAAATTAGACTGTCCTCAATTTTGATCCCATTTGAGTTAGTCGTTATCTCCTCATGGTAGCGTATTGTACATGAATGTATTCCCACTTATGGAAGGGGATATGCCTGGCCTGGTGGAATGCCCTATAGCGTTAGTGGTGCTGATATCAAAGAACGCTTATGGAGTTAAGGCGAGTCTATCTTTTGCGCTATCTTTTGCTCTATCGATTGCTGCCCCTGTTTGCTGTCTTTTTTTTTCTACGTTTCCCCCCCCTTTTTCCCACCTTTTATCCCCATCTTTTTTCCTACCATATTTCTTACCTTTTTTACTACCTTTTTTACTAACTTTTCCTACCTTTTTACTACCACTTTTACTACCTTTTATACTACATTTTCCCTTTCCTTTGCATAGAGGTATTTCGTGTCAGTATTTAACGGCTGAACTACCCAGGGCAATTCTGGCAAGGTGCGGGCTTTCTTATCGGTGTGTGGTGCCAGGTTCCTTGGGAATGTTAGACCTACTTAATCGTGGCGTATTGTGCAGAGGTGGGCGGGCAGTTCCTTACCGCCGTTCACTTTGGTGAATAGACTTGGGGCCGTGCGGACGGAGAGGCTTCTGCAGTGCCGCTGTCTGGAGGCGATGAGAAACGCGTTGAGAGCCTCTCGTCCTTATCCGCCTCGTGCCACGTGAACCATAACTTGGACCTGAACAAGCTCTTCTGCGGCTTTACTGGCCGTGACCGTTGTACGACTGGAGGAACTTTGTGTTTTTCTCTTTACTTCCCTTGCGACATATTTGGTCCACAAAGGACTCGCGGTTCTTGTGAAGATATCATTCCTGTGAACTAAACTGTTTGGCTACTGGGTTTGTGCATTCGCATAACAACGCTTTTCCCCTGTATCGTTGCTTTACCTTACCTTGATTACGTTGATGATGGTTCGGACGAGGTCCAGGTGGCGTTATGCACGCAACTTTTCCAAAGATTTTCGTAAGAACAATGTGCGTGAGGGGCGCGGATGTTGCGGCTGGCAGAGTTCAATGTATATAGACTTTAGGGGTCAGGCTTCCCTGCTGTGAGTGTTTTTCTTTTTTTCTTACTAATGAATAAAGTTGTTGCCGGCCTCTGTCCTCCATGTTCACCTTCGGGGCTGCACCGGACTGGAAAGAAATAAAAAATNTAGGGGTCAGGCTTCCCTGCTGTGAGTGTTTTTCTTTTTTTCTTACTAATGAATAAAGTTGTTGCCGGCCTCTGTCCTCCATGTTCACCTTCGGGGCTGCACCGGACTGGAAAGAAATAAAAAATAGTGTTGTGCCTGTTCTCCTCATAACAGTGCCATCTGAAGTGGCCCTGTGCTGATTACCCCTCCCCCCCCCTTGAAACAGCAGGCATCTCAAAAGAAGGATCACCTTATGCTAGGCTGGCTTTATTTAATACCGAAGTGCCACATTTGTTCAGTCCCTCAGGGGTATATTCTGGCGGGAATTTTCCCTGCCACAATATATTGTGGCCTCACGAACCCAAGGGTCCCGAGTACCTTTTCCGCAGGGGATGGTGCAGCTGGCCGCAGTTCCTGCTGACGAGAGGAGGTTTGTAAAGTTAGGTAGGTTCTCTATTTTCCCTTTATGTTCCTCGAGGTGGGGTGTCGATCGAGATAGGCAACCTAGTCCGTGGGACATCTCTACTCTCTCCTGCGCAAAGCTTCGAATGGAGTCGTCCACGCAAGTGTCTTTTACTATTCTTTGTACCATTTCCCGTCAGTAGTAGCCCACTGAGCCAACCAAGTTTTCCCGGCAGGAATGCCGAGATAAAATATTCCTACTGATGAAAAGCGTTATGCTTTTTAGATGAGCTCTTGAATCTAGCTCTTGAATCGCCTCGCTGTGTCTAGTGTGGTAAAACACTGAATCTAATAATAACACATTTGGTCTGAGGAAGAAGTCTACTTCATGTAGTCTCCTAGGTGCTTGATCTTCAGGTAAGTACGAGTAGCTATATCAAGTGTATTTGCCATCCGTTCGAAAGCCAAATTTAAAAGGAGGCATAGGGACAATTCCCCTTCCCCCCTCACTGCCCAACGGGGGAAGGGAGGGTTCCCACTAGGAAAAAAATTAAATACGAAAAATACGGTAAAATGGGGTTAAAGTGTCCACAAGGGGCAAAAGTGTCCATTTTCTCGTCAGTAGGTTTTTTACCGTGAGCATGTTAATGGTTATGAAAGTCCCCAGCTTAACCTGCTCCGGACTCTCTTAGCGTAAACCGGGTCTTGAGTCTGACAGTTGAAGTGGGTCACGGCCAGTTATGCTTCTTTGTTACTGCCCGCATATTAACAGAAGGGACATGGCGTACGTTGCTACTTGTATGCAGTGCTGGAACTGCATTTGTGACAGGACGGTGAAATCTGCACTGCATACTTCCCTTAGTACTCGACTGGTTAGAAGTTACAAGACTATCATTCAAAGATTTCTGTCCTTCATTCAAATCTCTGCAGCGGTTTCCAAGCATTGGTGTCCATACCAATGAGCATAACATGGGCGGATTTTTCACTTTCATTGGCTCCGTTCTTTTCCGACAATGGTATCCATACCAATGAGCAAAACATGGCCGGGCTCTTCACTTCCGTTGTCTGTTTATCAATGCTCTCTTCAGTGCTGCTGAAAAGCTCACTCGCACGGAGGTAATTTTTCCGAGCTACCGGGCCAAAGTAAACAGTCCATCTAATTACGACTGTCTAATCTTTCCTTCAGTGGCATTTTTACGGGGCCTTTTTACTGACACAGCGTCATCCACTTGATATTCATACGATGGCTCGAGTCCTGTGTCAGTGGCGGGCGATATTTTACCCTGACACAAGAAGTTCCTGCTCCCCACGTCGCGGAACTAATTGCGAAAGCGATTATGCAGGAGGTGAGTCCCAGACTTCCTCTTGCCTTTGGTTTTTTAGATGAGAGTACCCAGCAGAATCCATAGCTCTAAACGATGGCCATGTCTCCTTTTTTCTACTAAAGGTATCAACAGAAGAAATTCTCTTCGTTTCTTTGCTTGAGGTGAGTACTTGGCAGGATCTAATATTCTAAACGAATACTAAGATATTATTTTGATTCTTTGCAAATAGTATGAAGGGAAGATATCAGCAAACTAGGAGCAAGGATGTCTGGGCTTGACTAGTTACGTGATCGTCTAACGTGGAGTGTGCCTCCAATCAAGACCGCCGCTTGGCATGCATCGTTGTGACGTCATGAGAGGAGCGGAAATGGAGCTCTCTTATTGGTTAGCTTAGAGGGTTTATTTGCATTGCATGTTATGTTAAATCTTTTCGCTCTACCGTGGGTACCGTATACATAAACTTCAACTGAAACAATCAGTATTGAACTGTAACAAGCTCCATAATCAACACTAAGCTCATCATTACCCACATCATAACTCTCATCATATCGCTATGCATATGACAAGAAATGCTTGCTTAGGTACCATATGGCCATAGCATTAAAAACATACTTTTATTAGCTCGTGAGAAACAAGTGGTGCAAAATAATAATGTGATGAAGAGTAACGTTGACTACAACACGTGGTACGGTATAATTCCAATGGCGAAATTTTATCGTATATCAAAATAGATGGTTGGATATTCGAGTGTTGTGCTCGAAAGTGCTAATCGAGGATCGCCTCTCCTCCATGTGGATGAATCTTGCGGCGGTTGGCTTGCATTTTCGGTGTTCAGACGATATTGCGAGGGTACTGACCCTAACAAGAAGTGAGAATGAATGAAAAGGGGCTCAAAATTGTCGCATGAGCCTTCCGTCTCTGACGCCAGCTCTGAGACTCTGTGGTCGACTGTAGCCGTGCTCTCTTGATTCTTGGGCCAGCTGGCATGTATCTGCAAAATGATTCCGTGCATGTTGATTTTTCCAATTGAAGCGTACGATCAAATTGACTTACCTTCAATCAAATCCCCTAGTGCCTTTTCCGCAGGGGATATTGCAGCCTAATTGCCGCAGTTCCTACTGACGAGGTTAGTTTTGTAAAATTAGGTAGGCTCTCAATACTTCCTCTTTTGT
This sequence comes from Parhyale hawaiensis, assembly GCA_001587735.2. Taxonomy (NCBI): domain Eukaryota; kingdom Metazoa; phylum Arthropoda; class Malacostraca; order Amphipoda; family Hyalidae; genus Parhyale; species Parhyale hawaiensis. The sequence continues at coordinate 8,251,929 of LQNS02277997.1, read as the reverse complement.
TTCGGGAGGTGGGCCGCTGATCGAGGTGGCCAACCTATTCCCGCTAGATTCCTACCTTCTTGTTTTATTGTTTCCCTCCCTTGTGCGGCGTAGCTGAGCGAAAGCGTTCAGCCATGCCCAGGGGTAGGGGATGTACAACTTGTGCCTTTTTCCTGTCAGTAGCGCACTGACCACTGAGAATCTGAGACCTACCGGCGGAAAACCCAAGACAAAAAT